>JAOWCC010001501.1:31341485-31369165 GCA_030867875.1 Actinernus sp. WN-2022
GTAAATTCGATCGTGGTCAATTGAGTAACGAACCTGCATTAGATAACTTGCCCCACTTGTACTTTAACTCCCAAACATTTTAGTCTGTACGTTTTAGTATATTTCAGTGTTACGGACCTGTTTCATGTTCATGTGCCAAATCAGGTTTTGTGAACTGATAATGTTTACTGAAGGAATACATTCGTATTGTTTCGACACGGACCCAAGGGGTCAGTGGATTGGTGACTGCGAGTCATTCCTATGTATATAAAACCGCCAACTGCTCTTTTTGAAACGTTGTACTGATCGTAGGTCTCTGTTGTTTCCAAGTCATTAACAAAGATTTGTATGCTCGCACGCAGATGATACTAATATCTTAATTAATGGTTTCAATATGCCACATTGAAACGAAAGCGAATGGTGAACTATTAACCAAAATTAATACTTAAGATGCTTTCGATTGACCGTATTCAAGTTTCAAGTTTTATTTCGCACTATTTACATAAATAAACACAACAGTACATTTTGAAGAAGAAAAAAAGTGAAGAAGTAAATACAGATTATATTTCAAATAGTTACGTTGGTAGTGCGCAGTGACCAAAGAAGCAAAAAGCTTTCGAGTTGATCACTGTTGATTCCGGAATAAGAATACGTAGAATGATCACTACAAGTCGCTTATCATTCGATATTTTCAGTCACTGGAATTACTAAATGTACCCTGAGAATTGTGTGTCAGCAAGCATTTGTAGTTTACAGCGTAATATGTGCCTGAACCACTGATTTCCAGAGACTGTTCCATCTATTCTTATTCTGGAATACGGTCAACCGAACGCGCCCTTAGTTTCAAATAAATTACACCTTAATGTCGCGAAAACTGAATACATCTATTTCAAAAAAGGTTCTCCCGACCATATTGCAAATGCCAAACGACAAGCAACTCCCAGACCGAACTGGAATGTGGTAATAATTGTCCAGCTAGCTGTGCGAAACGAATAAACTAAGGCTAAGCTATGTTAACAGTGTAATTCGAAAATCCATTCACAGGAGACCATTAAATGTTCGTCTTAAAGTTTTGACTCAAAAACAAACGAATTCACCAGACTTTCGGCTACAACCCACAATCCATTTCGGTCTGGGAATGCCGCATGTCGTTTACCGTTTGTCATGGACAACGATTTCTGAGATAGGTGCATATGTTATTTGGCTCTTGCCAAAGGTCCAAATATTATCAATACTGATAATAAGCCAGTTTAAGTTAGAGTAAATCACTCGTTGTCAGTTGGAGTTATAATTGATGAACACTTCAGTGACATGGGAAGAACACAAAAATCATATTCCAAAAATATTGCCTCTGGATTGCCGTGACATCCAAAGGGTCAGACCCTATTTACCTCTACCTCGCCCACTCACTGCTTCTGGCTGAGTCTGAGGATGGTGTACCTCAAGATACACTCATGTCCGCGATATATCGGCTTCTCTCGTTCAGTTCCACCAAGATTATTGTTGTGATCATGAGGTATCGGGATGACAGAATTGTATCTAAAGTTCTATATTATATTTAACGTCGGTAGCCACTTCAGTCTAACTGACTGCTCTTCCAGGAGGCCGACAGTGCACAACTTTACCCCTTCTCTGACAGAGCTCCCAGTTAAGGGAATTCAAAGCTAAATAAGCTACTCGAATTAGAGAAGAGTCTGAACGGATGTCGGGACGGCATCTCAATGTGCTGTGCACTATAACGAACCCATGGCGCTACACCACGTACTTCCATCTCGATCACAAGTTGCAAAAGTTCAAAACAGAGCTGTAAGACTTCTCCTCCCTCTGAAAGGAAAGCTAAGGCTATTAGTATTAATATATATATATTTTTATGATGTTTAAAGTTCGTATTGATTGCGCACGGCCGGACTCTCTCGCAGATCTGTTTAGTTCTATCGACAAATGCACCCATAATAATCTCAGAGGTTGCTCTACTGAACTTCACACTATTCCTCGCCAAAATACTATTGAGTTATGAGTTTACTGAGTTATGCTGATAGCAGATTTTTTACTGATTTTTATCAATATATGTTTTTAATCTGTACATATATTTATTGTTACGCCCCACGTGGAAACCAGCTTACTGTTGTAGTGGCTAGCGTACGGAAATAAAGTTATATGTATGTATGTATGTATGTATGAACTCATGAAAAAGAGCTTTAATAGTCAGTTAAGTTATAGTGGAGCGAAATTGTGGAATAACCTTCCTCTTGACTTGTACCACACCAAGTTAATGATTTCATTCAAAAAAGATTGAAGGTTGCAGTCAGGCTCCTTAAGTGGTGCAGTATTTATTCTCTATCGTATTATTTAATAATTATGTAAATGTCTTGGCCATGGTCCGCATATAGTTCAATTACTGAGATATTTTTCAGTATCACAGCATTCGTGTAAATCAACGTTATGTTGACTTTTCCTTGCATGTATAAATAAAGGTTTGATTGATTGTATGACACACAACATTATAGTTTAGCTCTCTTTCTATAAAGTCCGTATGAACGGTGTAGGGGGGAGGGGTGTGGGGAATGTGGGTTAACGTTGCGCAATTTCACCAGTCGTAGTAAAGATTCCACAACCTACCCTACATCTCTTGGTAGTTACCGTCTATTTTCGGGTTGCGAAACATAGTAGCGGGTTTAATAGTACCTGGCAAAAATGAGCCACCGCCGGCAATCATAAACGTCAAAATTAGACTACTAAGTAGCTAACACGTGCAAGAGCCTTATCGTGCTAAAATCCGGCGTAGGAGTTACTCTGTAAAGGCAAATCATTGGCGGGACAAAACTGAAATAATATATCACTTCAACACTTGGATCTAATTCAAATATTAATATAACTAAAGACAGATCTTCAGTTGGTCCAAGAGCTTTAGTAGATCGATATCGCTCTGTTTGTCATAATAACAGTAATGGCCAGATATGAATCACTTTAATGCTTTTATTTATTCTTCCATTGACGGATGCAATGACAATTTTAGGTATAATTGCAATTTATATAATAACTACTCGTACGATAGTAAATGGCCTGTAACATTTTATTAGGCTACTTTTAGATATTTGATTCATTCATGAGCGTCTTTTCGTGATTAGGGAGTGTTCATTATTTATGGCTTTGGGGGTCGGTCGGCATTTCATCGCCTTCTCTTGTTAAAACTTTTATGACCCCCCTATGAATGAATTAAAACTTAGATGACCCCCCTATAAAATTGATCAAAAGATTGATGTGCAAGAAAGAATGCAAACTGCATATACATGGAATCTATTAAATTTACTATTAATGTTTCTAGATTTATGGTATTTCCCATGATACAATACTTTTTTTAGTAGAAAACATGCATATACATTTATTCTTCTGGAAATGAGCTTAGAGAATACCATCCTGCGTATGAAGAACGCAAAGCAGACTGTGCTTAAATAATGCGAGGGCCGAAGTCCCTAGCCTACATTTTTGAGATTTTACTTCTCTCTGAAACACTGGTTTCCTGTGTTCGGGAGACTAAACATTGGCTTCGCATTACAACAACAATTCCATTACATTTTACTTGACAGGTATGTCAAATCTTTGATGACCCCCTACAAAAGCACTTAAAACTTTTTTTGCCCCCACTATGATTTAACCGATTTAACCCCCCCCCCCAAAAAAAGCTGAATCATTATTAAAAGGACTTTTATGTTTTGTTTTTCAGCCTCTTCACGTATGTGTATTATTCCTCGGTTTTCGAATGCGACCCGCATTCAGCGCCGGGTGACCGTGAATCAAACGTGGAGTCTAGATATATACTTTCTAGGCTCATACAAAGGTTTCACCGCCTAGACTTATTAAATGTTATTGACGGTTGACTAAATGAAATTTTCCACTTCCATACCGGTCAACGCTGCCGATAGTTTACCCGCATTTCCCGCTATCCCGCGGGAAACCCTAAAGCTCGCTAGCTTGATGAACTCCCCGGCGCTGGGGGTGAGCTATTTTAGGAAAAATATCCAATTAATCCCGCTCTTTTCGCACGACTTATCCTTTCTTGTGTGTCCGTGATCAAGATGGCATCGATGTGCTTGCGTGCAACGGTGGTATACAAGTTCTGTTCATTCCAAACTTGCTGATTACATGTTCTCACCTGAATGTAGGCTCAGCGTACCCGAGCGTATCTAATGTGGCCTGTGGGGCATGCAGGCGTTCTGGGTTTTTTTTTATCGCGAGAAGACCGTAGACAGGTCGAAAACCGCCGTCATCTTAACCGATCGGTGTAACGCGCTATCCCTCTCCTTATCTCGGCTAAATGTTGGCCCGCTCCCAGGCCGTGTTACACAGCTCGGCCAAGATGGCGGCGGTTATTAATAACGCCGGACAAGTCCACTGCTGGCTACTCGCGAAAAAACCTAGACCGGCGCAGGCTATAGCTGATAGATCCGAGAATAGTTGATAACAAGCTAGGACCAAACAATAGATGCGTAGATAAGATTTATTACCGATTTTCTCCCGCTCACAATCGCTAGATTTGATTTTACGTGTGTGACTGAAGTAGCTTTCGATAGACCGTATTCTGGAATAAGAATCCACACAATGATCACTACAAATAGTTATATCGGGATTTTTAGCCACTGGAATATAATACTAAACGGTATCCTGAATATCATATGTCAGCAACAGTGCAAAACGTGCCTTTTAATAAAACAGTGATTTCCAGACTAGCTTGGACCGCACGATTCCATCTATTCTTGTTCCGGAATCATACAGTTAATCCACCGAAACGCGCCGTGAGACACTGATTGCACAAAAGAGAAATATTAGCCGGCGAGCAAGCCATATAACTGTTACGGTAAACAGTGGTTCGTAGATAATATGGCTCCGGCATTCCACACTTGGTCTTGACCAGGACTTTGCTGCGAGAGGTATGACTGTACGTTTTTTCTCAGTATCTTATATAGAACCCAGATAAGGGAGTTTAAAACATCAACTCTGTTCCCGAAGTACCAGGTACTCTCCCAAATCCATCTTATTCACTTTAGAAATTAAATGAAGCGAAACGATGATTCTTACAAGAGGACCTGAAAGGACCATGCGGTCGCCTAGACCGCCTGGAACAAGGTAAACCATAGATCGAAATAAGTATGTTTTTTGTAGGGCGTGAAAAATTCTCGAGAATTAAAGATTTTAGGCTACTCATTGTTTGCGCGAGTGTGGTCACGCGGACTCTCCTCGCCAACGGCTGGTAATCGATACCATAGGTGATCTTGGCCGTTTTACGTTTGTTCGAGTTTCCTGCTGTTCGGTTTTTCTATGTCATACCAAGTCATGAGAGTGCGCGGCCGTTATTTCACGGTACGACTGTTTAAAAGGTCCCAACTCTCGCACAATAGCACTAACGACTGAGAGTGCACACCCCGGCATTCTTGATACCGTTTCTCTCATTTCATAAAATCGGCGCCCAGCAACCAGTCTTTCGCAACACCTGTTACAGGTACCGAAACGGTTGTCATCTTGTATGAAAAAACTCGGCAGACTAGCGTTCGATTTAAACTGATCTGTACCCATCTTACGAGAACGCGCGCTAACTTCATTATGAATGTCTCTTCCAATCGGGGCAGTCACAGAAATGCCGGGCTCAGTCTTATTTCGCTACTTTACCTTTGCAGAAGCCAATGTCTGGCTTCAAATAGAGAATATCTGGCTCGATATAGGATTACAAATATAATGTTGCGTGTTTATTCGTGTATTCATGTTCGCCGCGTTGACCTCGATAATCACGCTAACAGATTGGAACTCAGTGACTCCAGAATTTACGACAATGAAAAAACTCAGCACGGCATTCAAGAACACCACTTGAGGCTAGACATTCAACATATGAATGAATCAGTTTAAATCTGACTAACAATCCTGTCATTCAAACCCTTTGATCCGCCACTTGTGCTCGTTCATCGAGCTCCATGTATATCCGCATGAGGCCTTGCTTATTGTGAGTTAGTGTGGTTAGTCAAGTACTATATTTTCTTATAAGAGCTCTCAAAATGTTCACTTCAGAGGTGTCTGAGCTCGTGTTCTTTGCTGTGAAAATCCCGCGCGAAAGATACGGGATTCTCGAGCATGAAAGTGCTCCACCTGAATGGACTGAATAGAGCGGCCGTTTCTAGATTTACGATTACGCCATAAAATATCGAGCTGTGGTGATGTTTTATAAGTTACCAGTCCATGTAGTACGTCGGAAAATTATATTTGCACAAAAACGACCAAATCCATCGGCAACATTACCATTGTGATTAGCTTTTAAACAATTACTCGAATCAAGTGACCTGTTAAGATTCTGGACTTTATTTATGTAGAAAAGGTTTGCTTTCTCAAGAAAACAATAGTAAGTGGTCTCCGTCCTCAAGGCAAGTCGAGGAGGCATTGGGAACGAGGATGAGGTGGGTTTTACTTCGGCGCTCCATTGAAGGCTGATGCGCATGCGCCAAGCAAAAATGAAATACATTTCCCTGGTTTTCATGCGAAGGAAAACTGAAAAATACCGCGCAACATTGGTGAACTGGCCTATTGTTAATTTGATTATCATTTTAGCGCATTGCCTTTGCAAACATGCACCCAAGCCACATAACATCACACTTTGATACTCAAATTATTTAGAAAGTGAAATTACCGCCTTAAATTTTGCACTTTCAAAATTGTTACCCTCCCCCTCTAAAACCACCAATATATCAGATATCCGCAAAACGGAAGCGAATGGTGAACTCAAAACCAAAATTATAAATTGGCTAGTTGCAGATAAATTACACCTCACTGATGTCGCGAAAACTGAATACATGTTGATTGAGTACTTCAGTAACATGGGAAGAACACATACTAGTTATATTACAAAAATATTGCCTCTGGATTGAGTGCGATCAATAGGGTCAGACTATGTACCATGTCTACTTCGCCCACTCACTGCTCCTGGCCGAGTCAGTCTGGAGATGATGTACCTCACCACACCGCCGCAAAACGTTGTGCATGCTCCGCTAGCCGATCTGTTGAGCGGGAGGTCGTGGGTTCAAACCCCGGCCGGACCAACACTCGGGGTCTTAAAATAACTAAGTAGAAGGTACTGCCTTTACATAATCGAACAGTAAACGGTTAGACCTTCTCGTCTTCTCGGATAAGGACGTAAAACCGTAGGACTAAAGTAAAGAGAGGGCCACGTGTTAGATAACTGTTAGCCGGTTAACGTGTTTAAACCCTCTATAATAAAGGTGACGTTACTTTACAATTACCGAAAGAACGAAGGCTCTGGTTTCAAATACAAGTTTCCAGTTGGGCTTAAACGTTTTTGGAAATCATTTTTTTATCTTAGTTAACTCACAGTGAATTACAAATTAAGAGAAATTCAATGTATGTATGTACATGTATGTAGGCTGAAAACAGAGCAATGAGACTTATCCTCGATCCCTGCTGAGTGGATTTGATAAGATGTGAACACGAAATGATTATTGCACACCGGACTCTCTCGCTAGCTCGTAGATCTGTTTACTTCTGTCAACAAATGCATCCATTAATATAAATATTTAGGCAAGCCTAAAAGTAGCCTCCTATGCAGAGGTATATTTCTTTCATTATTCGGGGAAAAAAGGGCTGCATGGCAGGCTAGCCCCCAATGATTTGCACTGAGGTAACGACCCTAAAGAAACGGTAAAAAAGAACACACTAATGGCAATCAGTACAAAAGGTTTAGAAGAAAAAATATATAACGAAAAATGAAAACAAATAAGATAATGTTGAGTTGTAAAGGAAAATTAAATGCATGCACGCGGAGATGTAATGGAATGTAAAGTTGGAAAATGAATATTTTACGCATTACGGCAAAGATTCAGACTGATTATGACGAGAACACAAAAGTATCTGACAAGTCTTCCATAAAAGAAGCTTTTTTTTTGGTTTGTAAATTCGATCGTGGTCAATTGAGTAACGAACCTGCATTAGATAACTTGCCCCACTTGTACTTTAACTCCCAAACATTTTAGTCTGTACGTTTTAGTATATTTCAGTGTTACGGACCTGTTTCATGTTCATGTGCCAAATCAGGTTTTGTGAACTGATAATGTTTACTGAAGGAATGCATTCGTATTGTTTCGACACGGACCCAAGGGGTCAGTGGATTGGTGACTGCGAGTCATTCCTATGTATATAAAACCGCCAACTGCTCTTTTTGAAACGTTGTACTGATCGTAGGTCTCTGTTGTTTCCAAGTCATTAACAAAGATTTGTATGCTCGCACGCAGATGATACTAATATCTTAATTAATGGTTTCAATATGCCACATTGAAACGAAAGCGAATGGTGAACTATTAACCAAAATTAATACTTAAGATGCTTTCGATTGACCGTATTCAAGTTTCAAGTTTTATTTCGCACTATTTACATAAATAAACACAACAGTACATTTTGAAGAAGAAAAAAAGTGAAGAAGTAAATACAGATTATATTTCAAATAGTTACGTTGGTAGTGCGCAGTGACCAAAGAAGCAAAAGCTTTCGAGTTGATCACTGTTGATTCCGGAATAAGAATACGTAGAATGATCACTACAAGTCGCTTATCATTCGATATTTTCAGTCACTGGAATTACTAAATGTACCCTGAGAATTGTGTGTCAGCAAGCATTTGTAGTTTACAGCGTAATATGTGCCTGAACCACTGATTTCCAGAGACTGTTCCATCTATTCTTATTCTGGAATACGGTCAACCGAACGCGCCCTTAGTTTCAAATAAATTACACCTTAATGTCGCGAAAACTGAATACATCTATTTCAAAAAAGGTTCTCCCGACCATATTGCAAATGCCAAACGACAAGCAACTCCCAGACCGAACTGGAATGTGGTAATAATTGTCCAGCTAGCTGTGCGAAACGAATAAACTAAGGCTAAGCTATGTTAACAGTGTAATTCGAAAATCCATTCACAGGAGACCATTAAATGTTCGTCTTAAAGTTTTGACTCAAAAACAAACGAATTCACCAGACTTTCGGCTACAACCCACAATCCATTTCGGTCTGGGAATGCCGCATGTCGTTTACCGTTTGTCATGGACAACGATTTCTGAGATAGGTGCATATGTTATTTGGCTCTTGCCAAAGGTCCAAATATTATCAATACTGATAATAAGCCAGTTTAAGTTAGAGTAAATCACTCGTTGTCAGTTGGAGTTATAATTGATGAACACTTCAGTGACATGGGAAGAACACAAAAATCATATTCCAAAAATATTGCCTCTGGATTGCCGTGACATCCAAAGGGTCAGACCCTATTTACCTCTACCTCGCCCACTCACTGCTTCTGGCTGAGTCTGAGGATGGTGTACCTCAAGATACACTCATGTCCACGATATATCGGCTTCTCTCGTTCAGTTCCACCAAGATTATTGTTGTGATCATGAGGTATCGGGATGACAGAATTGTATCTAAAGTTCTATATTATATTTAACGTCGGTAGCCACTTCAGTCTAACTGACTGCTCTTCCAGGAGGCCGACAGTGCACAACTTTACCCCTTCTCTGACAGAGCTCCCAGTTAAGGGAATTCAAAGCTAAATAAGCTACTCGAATTAGAGAAGAGTCTGAACGGATGTCGGGACGGCATCTCAATGTGCTGTGCACTATAACGAACCCATGGCGCTACACCACGTACTTCCATCTCGATCACAAGTTGCAAAAGTTCAAAACAGAGCTGTAAGACTTCTCCTCCCTCCAAAGTATGATACTAGCTCCCAATCATTGATAGATTTGTTAGGATAGGAAAACGGCCCTCTGAAAGGAAAGCTAAGGCTATTAGTATTAATATATATATTTTTTTATGATGTTTAAAGTTCGTATTGATTGCGCACGGCCGGACTCTCTCGCAGATCTGTTTAGTTCTATCGACAAATGCACCCATAATAATCTCAGAGGTTGCTCTACTGAACTTCACACTATTCCTCGCCAAAATACTATTGAACTTATGAAAAAGAGCTTTAATAGTCAGTTAAGTTATAGTGGAGCGAAATTGTGGAATAACCTTCCTCTCAGTTGACTTGTACCACACCAAGTCAATGATTTCATTCAAAAATAAATTGAAGGTTGCAGTCAGGCTCCTTAAGTGGTGCAGTATTTATTCTCTATCGTATTATTTAATAATTATGTAAATGTCTTGGCCATGGTCCGCATATAGTTCAATTAGATATTTTTCAGTATCACAGCATTCGTGTAAATCAACGTTATGTTGACTTTTCCTTGCATGTATAAATAAAGGTTTGATTGATTGTATGACACACAACATTATAGTTTAGCTCTCTTTCTATAAAGTCCGTACGAACGGTGTAGGGGGGGGGGGGGAGGGGTGTGGGGAATGTGGGTTAACGTTGCGCAATTTCACCAGTCGTAGTAAAGATTCCACAACCTACCCTACATCTCTTGGTAGTTACCGTCTATTTTTCGGGTTGCGAAACATAGTAGCAGGTTTAATAGTACCTGGCAAAAATGAGCCACCGCCGGCAATCATAAACGTCAAAATTAGACTACTAAGTAGGTAACACGTGCAACTGGGGAAGACCCTTATCGTGCTAAAATCCGGCGTAGGAGTTACTCTGTAAAGGCAAATCATTGGCGGGACAAAACTGAAATAATATATCACTTCAACACTTGGATCTAATTCAAATATTAATATAACTAAAGACAGATCTTCAGTTGGTCCAAGAGCTTTAGTAGATCGATATCGCTCTGTTTGTCATAATAACAGTAATGGCCAGATATGAATCACTTTAATGCTTTTATTTATTCTTCCATTGACGGATGCAATGACAATTTTAGGTATAATTGCAATTTATATAATAACTACTCGTACGATAGTAAAGGGCCTGTAGCATTTTATTAGGCTACTTTTAGATATTTGATTCATTCATGAGCGTCTTTTCGTGATTAGGGAGTGTTCATTATTTATGGCTTTGGGGGTCGGTCGGCATTTCATCGCCTTCTCTTGTTAAAACTTTTATGACCCCCCTATGAATGAATTAAAACTTAGATGACCCCCCTATAAAATTGATCAAAAGATGGATGTGCAAGAAAGAATGCAAACTGCATATACATGGAATCTATTAAATTTACTATTAATGTTTCTAGATTTATGGTATTTCCCATGATACAATACTTTTTTTAGTAGAAAACATGCATATACATTTATTCTTCTGGAAATGAGCTTAGAGAATACCATCCTGCGTATGAAGAACGCAAAGCAGACTGTGCTTAAATAATGCGAGGGCCGAAGTCCCTAGCCTACATTTTTGAGATTTTACTGCTCTCTGAAACACTGGTTTCCTGTGTTCGGGAGACTAAACATTGGCTTCGCATTACAACAACAATTCCATTACATTTTACTTGACAGGTATGTCAAATCTTTGATGACCCCCTACAAAAGCACTTAAAACTTTTTTTGCCCCCACTATGATTTAACCGATTTAACCCCCCCCCCCCCCCAAAAAAAAGCTGAATCATTATTAAAAGGACTTTTATGTTTTGTTTTTCAGCCTCTTCACGTATGTGTATTATTCCTCGGTTTTCGAATGCGACCCGCATTCAGCGCCGGGTGACCGTGAATCAAACATGGAGTCTAGATATATACTTTCTAGGCTCATACAAAGGTTTCACCGCCTAGACTTAATTAAATGTTATTGACGGTTGACTAAATGAAATTTTCCACTTCCATACCGGTCAACGCTGCCGATAGTTTACCCGCATTTGCCGCTATCCCGCGGGAAACCCTAAAGCTCCTGAGTTGGGGGGAGTGGGGGGGGGGGGGGGGGGGGGGGGTCGCTAGCTTGATGAACTCCCCGGCGCTGGGGGTGAGCTATTTTAGGAAAAATATCCAATTAATCCCGCTCTTTTCGCACGACTTGTCCTTTCTTGTGTGTCGTGATCAGGATGGCATACGATCTGCTTGCGTGCAACGGTGGTATACAAGTTCTGTTCATACCAAACTTGCTGATTACATGTTCTCACCTGAATGTAGGCTCAGCGTACCCGAGCGTATCTAATGTGGCCTGTGGAGCATGCAGGCGTTCTGGGTTTTTTTTATCGCGAGAAGACCGTAGACAGGTCGAAAACCGCCGTCATCTTAACCGATCGGTGTAACGCGCTATCCCTCTCCTTATCTCGGCTAAATGTTGGCCCGCTCCCAGGCCGTGTTACACAGCTCGGCCAAGATGGCGGCGGTTATTAATAACACCGGACAAGTCCACTGCTGGCTACTCGCGAAAAAACCTAGACCGGCGCAGGCTATAGCTGATAGATCCGAGAATAGTTGATAACAAGCTAGGACCAAACAATAGATACGTAGATAAGATTTATTACCGATTTTCTCCCGCTCACAATCGCTAGATTTTGATTTTACGTGTGTGACTGAAGTAGCTTTCGATAGACCGTATTCTGGAATAAGAATCCACACAATGATCACTACAAATAGTTATATCGGGATTTTTAGCCACTGGAATATAATACTAAACGGTATCCTGAATATCATATGTCAGCAACAGTGCAAAACGTGCCTTTTAATAAAACAGTGATTTCCAGACTAGCTCGGACCGCACGATTCCATCTATTCTTGTTCCGGAATCATACAGTTAATCCACCGAAACGCGCCGTGAGACACTGATTGCACAAAAGAGAAATATTAGCCGGCGAGCAAGCCATATATTAACTGTTTACGGTAAACAGTGGTTCGTATATAGATAATATGGCTCCGGCATTCCACACTTAGTCTTGACCAGGACTTTGCTGCGAGAGGTATGACTGTACGTTTTTTCTCAGTATCTCATATAGAACCCAGATAAGGGAGTTTAAAACATCAACTCTGTTCCCCAAGTACCAGGTACTCTCCCAAATCCACCTTATTCACTTTAGAAATTAAATGAAGCGAAACGATGATTCTTACAAGAGGACCTGAAAGGACCATGCGGTCGCCTAGACCGCCTGGAACAAGGTAAACCATAGATCGAAATAAGTATGTTTTTTGTAGGGCGTGAAAAATTCGCGAGAATTAAAGATTTTAGGCTACTCATTGTTTGCGCGAGTGTGGTCACGCGGACTCTCCTCGCCAACGGCTGGTAATCGATACCATAGGTGATCTTGGCCGTTTTACGTTTGTTCGAGTTTCCTGCTGTTCGGTTTTTCTATGTCATACCAAGTCATGAGAGTGCGCGGCCGTTATTTCACGGTACGACTGTTTAAAAGGTCCCAACTCTCGCACAATAGCACTAACGACTGAGAGTGCACACCCCGGCATTCTTGATACCGTTTCTCTCATTTCATAAAATCGGCGCCCAGCAACCAGTCTTTCGCAACACCTGTTACAGGTACCGAAACGGTTGTCATCTTGTATGAAAAAACTCGGCAGACTAGCGTTCGATTTAAACTGATCTGTACCCATCTTACGAGAACGCGCGCTAACTTCATTATGAATGTCTCTTCCAATCGGGGCAGTCACAGAAATGCCGGGCTCAGTCTTATTTCGCTACTTTACCTTTGCAGAAGCCAATGTCTGGCTTCAAATAGAGAATATCTGGCTCGATATAGGATTACAAATATAATGTTGCGTGTGTATTCGTGTATTCATGTTCGCCGCGTTGACCTCGAGAATCACGCTAACAGATTGGAACCAGTGACTCCAGAATTTACGACAATGAAAAAACTCAGCACGGCATTCAAGAACACCACTTGAGGCCAGACATTCAACATATGAATGAATCGGTTTAAATCTGACTAACAATCCTGTCATTCAAACCCTTTGATCCGCCACTTGTGCTCGTTCATCTCCATGTATATCCGCATGAGGCCTTGCTTATTGTGAGTTATTGTGGTTAGTCAAGTACTATATTTTCTTATAAGAGTTCTCAAATGTTCACTTCAGAGGTGTCTGAGCTCGTGTTCTTTGCTGTGAAAATCCCGCGTGAAAGATACGGGATTCTCGAGCATGAAAGTGCTCCACGTGAATGGACTGAATAGAGCGGCCGTTTCGAGATTTACTATTACGCCATAAAATATCGAGCTGTGGTGATGTTTTATAAGTTAGCAGTCCATGCAGTACGTCGGAAAATTATATTTGCACAAAAACGACCAAATGCATCGGCAACATTACCATTGTGATTGGCTTTTAAACAATTACTCGAATCAAGTGACCTGTTAAGATTCTGGACTTCATTTATGTAGAAAAGGTTTGCTTTCTCAAGAAAACAATAGTAAGTGGTCTCCGTCCTCAAGGCAAGTCGAGGAGGCATTGGGAACGAGGATGAGGTGGGTTTTACTTCGGCGCTCCATTGAAGGCTAATGCGCATGCGCCATGTAAAAATGAAATACATTTCCCTGGTTTTCATACTTCATACTTCATACTTTATTCATCTTTCCTTAAAAAGGCTTTTCAAAGACAAAATACAAATACAATACAACTACAGTGTACATGATAATTTGAATTACATCTATTAATTTAACCTATTTTGAGTTTGATATAATTTGCTCTTCAGCTTTCGCTTGAAACTTATAACGTCTTTACTTAATTTCAGTTCATTATCTAGTGAGTTCCATATTTTTACTGTTCTGTAATAAAAACTTCTCTGACCACTCGCAGATTTGAATAAGGGGATTTGTAATAATTGCGAGTTTCGAGTTTCACGACCACTAATATTGAAGCGCTTCGTGAATTTAGATATTAAATAACCTGGTGCGGAATCAGTCATGCATTTGAATGCCAGAGTTGCACTTCTAAAATACACTAGCTTATCTACTGGGAGCCAATTTAGCTCTTTTAGTATAGGTGTAATATGGTTATACTTTTTGGCCCCGCTAACAATACGACAGGCATAGTTTTGACATGATTGTAGCTTACGTATGTTTCTATTAGATGCATTTGCCCATACATTCGAGCAGTAAAGCAACTTACTAAATACTAATGTATTAATAACAGTAATTAAAGTGTTCTTATTAAACGCGTGTTTAACACGGTTTATTTGTGCTAGTCGAGAAAAGCATGAAGAAACGGTCTTAGTAATGTGTTCATCGTAGGTTAAGTTCGTGTCTAAGATCACGCCCAAGTCTTTGGCACTGGATACTGGTAACAGCTCCTTTCCTAGCAATGAAATCTTAAAATATTCTAGTTCAGCTATCTTCTGTTTACTACCAAATACTAAGAGTTTAGTTTTATCTGGGTTTAATAATAAGCGGTTCTGACAGCACCACTTGCTGACGTTAAATAAATCTTCTTCTATATCAGTTATTGTCCTCTCTCTCAGATTGAATGATATAAGTAGTTTGGTGTCGTCCACATAACTCTTTGCAATACATTTCTGTGGTACAGAGGTGAGATCATTCGTATATATACTGAATAGGAAAACTGAAAAATACCGCGCAACATTGGTGAACTGGCCTATTGTTAATTTGATTATCATTTTAGCGCATTGCCTTTGCAAACATGCACCCAAGCCACATAACATCACACTTTGATACTCAAATTATTTAGAAAGTGAAAATTACCGCCTTAAATTTTGCACTAACTTTCAAAATTGTTAGCCTCCCCCTCTAAAACCACCAATATATCAGATATCCGCAAAATGGAAGCGAATGGTGAACTCAAAACCAAACTTATAATATAAATTGGCTAGTTGCAGGTAAATTACACCTCACTGATGTTTCGAAAACTGAATACATGTTGATTGAGTACTTCAGTAACATGGGAAGAACACATATATACTAGTTATATTACAAAAATATTGCCTCTGCATTGAGTGCGATCAAAAGTGTCAGACTATGTACCATGTCTACTTCGCCCACTCACTGCTCCTGGCCGAGTCAGTCTGGAGATGAGGTACCTCACCACACCGTCGCAAAACGTTGTGCTCCGCTAGCCGATCTGTTGAGCGGGAGGTCGTGGGTTCAAACCCCGGCCGGACCAACACTCAGGGTCTTAAAATAACTAAGTAGAAGGTACTGCCTTTACATAATACAGTAAACTGTTAGACCTTCTCGTCTTCTTAACCGTAGGACTAAAGTAAAGAGAGGGCCACGTGTTAGATAACTGTAAAATCTGTACCCCTCCCTCCCCCCGTTAGATCTGAAGCTTTCTCGGTCCCAGTTCACTCGTCCAGGTAGTGCATAACGCCTGGGGATTATTGTATTGTTGAAGAAGCAAGATGGAAAGCGAAACTACTGAACTACCGAAAATTCCCGTAATTCCAGAGCCTGTTAATGTGACCTGGGCCGAGAAAAGATCACAAATCAGAGAAGCATCTAAGGTGGGAGTTTTTGTGAGTAAATCTCTACAAGAATTGACACGAGAAGATGTATTGTTAGCCCTAGAAGCTCGAATAAGCATGTAATAGTGCCAGAGGTCTTCGTATGATATTAGAAACCATGATCTATGGGGGAGAGCATTTCATATATTTTGAGGAAGCATACCGCTAAAAATGTACCCCCTAACTTTTTTGCTGAAAGAAAAAATGTACCCCCCATTTTCGAATACTTAGCAAAAACGTACCTCGCTATTCTAAACACCGGTCCCCCTTAGCCATAATTAACGAACAGTCCCTAAATATAATAAAGGTGACGTTACTTTACAATTACCGAAAGAACGAAAGCTCTGGTTTCAAATACAAGTTTCCAGTTGGGCTTAAACGTTTTTGGAAATCATTTTTTTATCTTAGTTAACTCACAGTGAATTACAAATTAAGAGAAATTCAATGTATGTATGTACATGTATGTAGGCTGAAAACAGAGCTATGAGACTTATCCTCCCTGCTGAGTGGATTTGATAAGATGTGAACACGAAATGATTATTGCACACCGGACTCTCTCGCTAGCTCGTAGATCTGTTTACTTCTGTCAACAAATGCATCCATTAATATAAATATTTAGGCAAGCCTAAAAGTAGCCTCCTATGCAGAGGTATTTTTCTTTCATTATTCGAAAAAAAAAGGCTGCATGGCAGGCTAGCCCCCAATGATTTGCACTGAGGTAACGACCCTAAAGAAACAGTACAAAGGGTTTAGAAGAAACATATATATAACGGAAAATGAAAACAAATAAGATAATGTTGAGTTGTAAAGGAAAATTAAATGCATGCACGCGGAGATGCAATGGAATGTAAAGTTGGTAAGTGAATATTTTACGCATTAACGGCAAAGATTCAGACTGATTATCGGAGATAATTTAGAAAATCACAAATTCCCGGCATAAACAGGAGAATTGAATCTAAAGGACAGAACGGCGTTAAATAGGCAAATAAAATCGAGTAGGCCGATTCAGGACTCGAAAACCGCGCGTTGGTGCATCTGGTTGGCGGGCAAGAACATCCAGAAAACTTTCATGATCATTGATGGAGCTCCGCTCGCGCAGGTCGCTAATATCTCCGGAGGTTACTCTACTAAGCCCAAATAAAAATAATTCATGAAAAAGAGCTTTATGGTTATAGTGGAGTGAAATTGTGGAATAACGTTCCTCTTGACATGAACCGGCACACCAACTGAAGTTAACTGATGTTTTCCAAATATTTATTCTCTATCGTATTATTCATCATTATATAATTGTCTTGGTTCGTATGTATTTTATGAATTAGATATTTTTATCAAGGCATTCATGTAAATCAATGTTATGTTGTTGATTTTCCGTGTATAAATAAAGGTGTGATTGATTGTATGACACACAACATTATAGTTTAGCTCTAGGGGGGGGGGGGGGGGGGGGGGGGTGGTAGGGGATGCGGGTTAACGTTGCGCAATTTCACCAGTGTAGTAAAGATTCCACAACCTTCCCTACATCTCTTGGTAGTTACCGTCTATTCTTAGGTTGTGAAACATAGTAGCAGGTTTAATAGTACCTGGCAAAAATGAGCCGCCGCTGGCAATCATAAATTTCCAAATTAGTCTTTGTCAGCTAACACACAGGAGCCTCAGTTATCTTGACAAACCGGCGTAGGAGTCTTGAATTCTGTAAAGGGAAATTATTGGCGGGGCAAATAAATAATATCACTTCAACACTTTTGATCTGAGTCAAATATTCAGTGATATAACTAAAGACAGATCTTGGTCCAAGAGCTTCAGTAGATCGCTCTGTTGTCATAGTAACTAACGGCCAGATATGAATCACTCAATTATCTTGACAAACCGGCGTAGGAGTTATTAGTCGAATACTTGAATTCTGTCAAGAGAAATTATTGGCGTGGCAAAACTGAAATAATACTTTGGATCTAAGTCAAATATTGATATAACTGAAGACAGATCTTGGTCCAAGAGCTTCAGTAGTTCGCTCTGTTGTCATAGTAACAGTTATGGCCAGACATAAATCACTTTTTATTCTGCCACTGACGGATGCAATGCCAATCAAGATTAGGTATTAATTGCAATTTATAATAAATACTCAGACGATAGTAAAGGGACTGTTGCTTTTTATTAGGCTACTCAATTTAGATATTAGTCGAATACTTGAATTCTGTCAAGTGAAATTATTGGCGCGGCAAAACTGAAATAATATCACTTCAATACTTTGGATCTAAGTCAAATATTGATATAACTGAAGACAGATCTTGGTCCAAGAGCTTCAGTAGATCGCTCTGTTGTCATAGTAATAGTAATGGCCAGACATGCAATGCCACTGACGGATGCAGTGCCAATCAAGATTAGATATTAATTGCAATTTATAATAAATACTCAGACGATAGTAAAGCCTGTAGCTTCTTATTGGGCTACTCAGTTTAGATATTTGATTCATTCATGAGCGTCTTCTCGCGATGAAGTCCGAATATTATTAAAAGGAAAATGACTTTTATGTTTTGTTTTTCAGCCTCTTCACGTATGTGTATTATTACTATTTTTGTTGAAGCGCGACCCTGGTAATTTCAAGTCGCATTTGGCAAATTTGCATTCTGCGGGCGGGTGACCGTGAATCAAACGTGTAATCTAGATGTAGACTTAATTAAATGATGAGTGACGGTTGGCTAAATGTAATTTTAAACAAGTGATTTCAAACTTCCATGCCGGTCAACGCTTCCGATTTCGGCGGGACATTTCCGATACGGTTCACCTCTTTTCCCGCTATCCCGCCGAACACCCTAAAACTCCCAAACTTGTTCAGAAGTGCTCTCAACAAACAGGAACGCCTTTCAGAGCACCTAGATTTCAAAGTTTTCTGGGAAGGTTTGGTGCACTTGGGTCGATTAGACAATGTTGACAGGTGTGACTGAATTCAGGGTCGCAATCGAAACAACAGTAAAAAATGCCCGTCTCTCTGTCTGTCGCTCCATTTGCTCGTTTGACGTTTCTAGGTAGACGTCATTCTTCATAACTTTAGTTTCTGTTCCCGGCCAACAATGGGACTCGCCGCACGTTCAGTGACTCTATACCGCCATATTTGTGCAGTCGTTTTAACACTGTACCATTAGCCATTCCGTGTTTTGTTAGTTTTCATGTACCACACGTGATACACGTCAGAGACAGAGTTCCTTGTTAGATAGAAATGCCTCTTAAACGTTGGCCAAAAGCAACAGAAAGCTTGATGAACTTCCCCTGCGCTGGTGGTGAAATATTTTATGACTAATATCAAATTAGTCCGGCACTTTTCGCACGACCTTGCCCTTTCTTGTGTGTCATGATGGCATACTGGGATCTGCTTGCGTGCAAGGTTCGCTGTTTACCGGTGGTATACAAGTCCCGCTGATACCAGACTTGCTGATTACACGTTTTCACAACCTGCATGTAGACACACACCGTAGACAGGTAGAAAACCGCCGTCATCTTAACCGATCTGTGTCATAACGCGCTACTCCTCACCTAATCTTGACGCTGCCCTCCCATCTCCCATTCCGGCTTCTTGGTCCCCCCGGAGGGAGGGGGGGGGGGGGGATGGGGGCTAGAACAAGTTAAAAGCTATAGATCGAATGGGTGTTTTTTTTTGTAGAACGTGGAAAAGTCGGGAGAATTAAATATCGAGCGAGCGAGTCCGCTCGCGATTCTACTCACCAACGGCTGCATGGTTATCTATACTATAAGTGATCTTGGTTTTTTCGTTTGTTCGAGTGCTGTTCCGTTTTTCTATCCCATACTAAGTCATAAGAGTGCGCGGCCGTTATTTCACGATAACGAGTTACAAGGTCAAAACCGGCATCACACAATAGCACTACAAGTCAGAGTGCACACCCCATTCTTGATACCGTTTCTGGCGGCCATCAACTCGGCGTCCAGCAACCAGACTACTGTTACAGGTACCGAAACGGTTGTCATCTTGTATGAAAAAACTCAGCAGACTAGTTTGATTTAAACTGATATGTACCCATCTTACGAGAACGCACGCTAACTTCATTATTAATGTCGGGGCAGTCCCAGAAATGCCGGCCTCAGTCTTAATTCGCTTCTTTACCTTTGCAGCTTCAAATAGAGATTATCTGGCTAAATATAGGATTACAAATACATTGCTGGAGGGGCTGAATGGGGGGGGGGGGGGGGGGGGGGGGTCTACATGTCAGTTGTCAGTTAACATTTTGGCCATTTGTCAGTTGTCAGTTAGCCCTAGTTAATCATTACTAGAGAAAATTTACAATGTTTGACCCACAAAACCAAATTTGTCAGTTGTCAGTTATTTTTCGGTTGTCAGTTGTCAGTAAAAAAAATCGTCATTTGTCAGTTGTCAGTTATTTTTAAGGCCGTTTGTCAGTATTCAGACCCTCTTGCTGCGTGTCGTTGATTCGTGTTCAGTCGAGAATCACGCTGACAGATTCGATCTTTCAAGCTAGAACTGACCACTTGAATTGACCCTTTGATTCGCCACTTGTGTTTGTTCATCGCCATGTTTTTAAAAGAAAACTAAAACAATACCTTCTTTCTACTGAATAATCTACATATATATATATTTATATATATATTACTGTATATATTACTGTATATACATAGAATCATATTTTTATAATATTAGCTTACAAGTTCAGCATTTATAGCTTATAATTAAAGCCATGTTCATTCTTATATATCACTATAGCTAATTATCTCAGGGGCTCTTCTCGAAAAGCCCAGCAGGGTTTATTAAGAGCTCCTGCTCCTTATTATATGTTTATTTAAGATATATACACATGTAAAAGATTAATAATGGGGCAAATAAAATGATTATGATTATGATTTTGTATATCATGATCATGAGGCCTTGCTTATTGCTAGTTATTGTATTCGGTTTGGTCACGTGACGCTGACAGATTCGACCTTTCAAGAACTGACCACTTGAGTTTGTTCATCTCCATGTCATGATATCATGATTATGAGGCCTTGCTTATTGCTAGTTGTTGTATTCGGTTTGGTCACGTTTCACGTTAGCAGCGTGGTCACGTTAGCAGCGTTTCATATCGATGAATATATTCGCAGCAAATAACACGTCCAATCGCTGTTTATTGTTAGTGATTGTTCATAAACAATAATGTGATTAGGTAAGCAGGTGGTTAGTCAAATATATTTTCTTCTAAGAGCTCTCAAATTAAAATGTTCACTTCAGAGGTGTCTGAGCTCGTGTTCTTTGCTGTGGAGAGGTAACCATGCTCGAGAATCCCGCAAATAGTTAATGAAATAAAATCCAGCTTATCTTATGTAATTTCGCCCAACTAGAACAAATATTTGATGTATTATTCACACAAACGAAGTTTTTTTCTCGCTTTTTGATTGGCCGAGCGGGGCATGGGCAACTGTTTACTGATTCATTCTGTGCTTCTGTGTTGAAACTTAGAAACCGATCACTTTTGTCATGATTGACATTCCCGAGACATTTTGCAAAAACAAATGGGTGTGCCATTTACTGGGGGTGGGGTAGGGAATATTTGTAATTCATGGGTTAGACGTGTCAATGTTTGGTATGTTGCACATAGTTAGGGCCAGCCTATCTGATATAATTTCACCCAGCGAGATTTATATTTTTATGTAACACTCGCGCAAATGAAATTCAGGGGGAGTTAAGGCGTTTTGAAATTTTGTTTTGCCTGTCATTTCCCCCCTGAAAGTTGTGCTCAACCAAATTATATATGGTGTAATATTTTGGTGAAAACCCTATGTCTCTACGACGTTGCTTTCTACTCGTAAAAATCCATCGCCCTTTTGGTTTTGGCCGCAAAGCAACAGTTTCATTTTCTATTTCCCAGTCCATAACTGGATTAAATAAAGTTGCAGCGTTAAAATCATAGTTTTGGTACTAAACATGATTCGGTGATGGGACGAGACTGTGGCTTAATATACCGTCTCAGCTAAACCGCCGGAGGCCACAGGGAAAGAAAACGTTTGCTGTTTTATTATTTTCTCTAACATTTCGGCAAATCTACCTTCTATTAAGAATATCTATTGGCCCGAGTTCGGTTGGCAGTGCTAGCCTCTTGTTCTTGATATATTTATCTTAGTTAGCATTGAATGTGGATAGTTATAATATTTTTATATACATATAAATACAAATACAAATACCTGATGGACTAAATAATCCAATCCAATCCAACCCCCTCCCCCCAATAATACGTGGTAATATGGATTGATTTCTGAACATTTTATGAAAATCAGGGTATTTTCACAGGCTAACCATCCTCCATTATTTCTCTTCTCGCCGCTTCTGTTCTCTCTAGAAAACCTCTGGAACCAGGTACCTTATGACTTGATTCTGCTGTGAATGTGTTGATTTAGCACGCGCTCATAATACAGCTCGGGTTTCCTGTGGTTTCCTGTGGCCCCCACCTCCCCCCAATAATACGTGGTAATATGGATTGATTTCTGAACATTTTATGGAAATCAGGGTATTTTCGTTAAATAACTGTATTATGGTAATCCGGATTTTAAAGCTACTTTTGTTCGAAAGCGGAGTTCAATTCTGGAGCCGACAAGTTCGACAATTCTGGAGCCGACAAGTTCGAAAGCGGAGTTCAATTCTGGAGCCGACACCGTACTAGGGGAGAAGGAGGAGAGGGAATTGGAAAGAAGGGAAGGAGAAAGGTTCTCTCCCTCTTCCCCTGCTTTTTCCATCCCCATCTCCCTCCCCCTCCTTTGCGCTACGCAAGCTAACGCCGCACCCCACCCTTACAAGCCACTCCTAGAACATACTTGGTTACCAAGCACTCTGTAGCCTGGCCTGCAAGACAAAATGGCGGACGGAACTTCAATGAATATTCGAAAGGAGGAATGAAATTCACCTTGACAGCTAAAGATCGTCCACTATTTAACGATATGTTGGAAAGGACAAATACATTTACACTGGATATTTTCGACAGTTAATATGCGGTACAACGAGGCGTCTATGGCTTCAGCTTCATAACAATTATAGCATAACTTTCGGGATAATTTGTTTACTGGCACTCATAGTCATACTGGTCGATGCAGTAGAATTTTATATTGGTGAATAATAATGGTATGCTGCGTCGGATGAAATTTATACGCTATCGTATCCCTCGTACCGGTGAAAGGGCTGACTGAAATTGCAAGGTTCTGGTATAAAGACAGCCATCGATACACGAGTATATATGAGCCGTGAGATACATGTATCACTGCGTGTACGTCGACATCATTGTTTAATAACATTAAGAACACTGTCGTATTTGTCTGTCTCACGATGAACAGTGAGGAGTTGGACTTGTTGTCAGACTCCAAGTATCGGCAGTTCATGAGTGCAGTCGACAAGGCACTCAAGAGCTTCGAATATTCGAGCGAATGGGCTGACCTAATCTCATCCCTCGGAAAACTGAACAAGGTAAAGTGCTGTATGTTTTAATTGATTTGGTAATTAAATCAGTGGCATTTTAAAAGACATCAGTTAAGACCTTGGTGTAAGGCAAATAAGCATTACCAAGTAAGTAAACAGATAGAGATACTGATACAGAAGACTGATTAGCTATTGTACTTTACAGCAATTAAGACTATAGCTAGCCAGGACAGGCATTTCGCATTACTGACAGTAGAATTTAGTGCAGTCATGCATAAATCGCTCAATTGATGGTTTGCACCTGACGTCATGGCATCCATGTTGGTGGTAGTTTACAATAGATTACTCATTAGGTTATTTTGTTAGTGGCACCAACATGGCCGCCATGCCTTTGTTATTTGAATCTCTGGGGATTGATTGCAACCCAAGAATTGACATGCATGCATTATTATATTTTAAAAAAACACGTCAGACAGTACTTTAATTAGATCACAATATTCTGCATGTGCATCATTCTGCATGTTGCACCCAGTTCAATGATAAAGATCTAATTTATTTAGGATTTTGTTTTTCCATTCAGAAAATATGTTTGAGTCTAGTTTCTGTAACATATATAATAAATATACATTTATAATATAACCCAGATAGTACGAGTGCTCTGATTGGCTTATAAACTCAACAATCTATGGTCTATTGTCTATTGTGCTGGTAAAACATGCACATAGAAATCGGTATGCCTGCTTGTGTTGTGTCATAGTTATATCATAAAAGCAATAGACCACACATTTTGATGTGTTAATTTGCTGGCGAAATAAAGCACTTTGGATGTTGGGAGAACACTTGAAATGCTTGAAAATCATGCGCCTTCAGCTTATTGTGATTTTCAAGCATTTCTTGTGTTCTCCCAACATCCCCGTGCTTTATTTCGCCAGTAAACACATTGAAATGTGTGGTCTATTGCTTAAATATACCATAATTTAGTCATACATCATTCAATCACTACACTGGGTGCCAGATTGTCCTTAATTCTTGCTATTAAGTTTACTTGACATAAAGAGCACCGATTCAAGGCAATCAGCAAGTGCCGGATGTGCAAGAAGAAACTCTGGAATGGATCACCAGGTTCTCCGATGTAGCCAAGAGAATAAAAAGACCATTAATATATTTGCATCTGGAATTCTGGATGCATTAACGTTGATTGGTCAGCAGGGTTAGCTTTTCCTAACACCTTCATTCATTGGCTGACAAAAATAATGTGCATGCCATATATCACACAAGTGTAATGATCTCTCTTTTTTATTGACTTAGATAATGTGTCAATCAAAATGTAATGCTTGGGATCAAAGTCCATGCAGAACATGCAGTAGAACCTTAATTCCAGATATTCTTGCAGTGCCTTGCAGGTAGCCCAAATCATGTAAGATCATGTAAGTCTTACCTGGAAAGAATCTTGCAAAGATCTTGCCAAGATCTGACTCGCATAATCTTACTTATAATATTTAAACATTATGGCCAAAAGTATTTTTAATCTTGGCCAGATCTTACTAAGATAGTATAAGATCTTACAAGATCTTGGAAAGATATCCTCTAAACATCTTACAAGATCTTGAAATATATTATTGAGTCATGATCAGCCTGTATATAAGAGAGGCTATATTTTGAAAATGGCCTTAGTATAATTTCAATGTGAAGGCAAGAAATAAGTATTAATTATGTAGAGCTGGTAGCTATAATACAGACTCAAGGTACATCATTACCTGAGTCTGTAGGGCCGCTATTATTTTTACTATATATTAATGACATACATAAATGCTCAAAGATCTTAGAGTTTCACTTATTTGCAGATGACACAAATTTATTTATGAGTGATAGAAACATTCACACTCTAGAATCTAAATTTAATATAGAACTAGGAAAAGTCAATATTTGGTTAAATGCCAATAAATTATCTTTAAATATTGAAAAGACAAGTTTTGTTCTTTTTCATCCTCCACAGAAAAAAATATTGCATCAAATGAATCTAAACATATCCAATAAGACTATTAAACAAGACTTGCATGTCAAATATTTAGGCCTTATAATTGACTCAAATCTAAGCTGGAAAAACCATGTCCATAAAATAAGTAAAAAAATTCCAGAGGGATTGGTATTCTTGCTAAAGTGAGACATTTCGTGAATATATAAATCTTATGCCAACTTTACTACTCTCTCATTTATCCATTTATCACATACAGCTTATTAGCTTGGGATAATAGTTACTATTCAATAGTCAAACCTATTGTTACGTTACAAAAGAAGGCATTAAGAATAATGACTTTTTCAAAACCAGATCAGCATTCTGATCCCCTATTCAAAGAATTTCAGCTTCTTAAATGCACAGACCTTATAGTAAATCCATAACGCACTTTTCATGTATCAATTTCATCATAATTTGTTACCTGTTGTGTTTGATAATTTTTTCCAAACTATAGTGTCAAAACATCAATACAACACCAGACTTGCATCAAGATCAACTTACTATATAAATAGAGTTTGAACAAACTATGGGAAATTTAACCTCCGCTATAAAGGGGCAATTATTTGGAACGAGCTTGATGAAAGCCTTAAAACTCTGTCATTAACATCATTTAAGCGAAAGCTTAAATCTAGTCTCATGGAGTCTTATCAGTAACAACTTCATTAGTTACATCTGTCACTATTACATAATACAACTATTATCTGAAAATATCTGGTACCCTCTTTAAACCCATTTGTTTTCTACATTAATTAAGTGTTCTATATTGCTGTAATCTGTATCGTGTATAATATTTTTTTTAGTTTTCATCTTTAAAAACCCTACAAAAACATTGTTACTTAACTTGAAATGTTACTCAGCTCATTTAACTTTAGTTATTCTGAGTTAACTATTACCATAATTTAGTGAGATCTATGTAGTTATGTAAATTAAGTATTTATAACCTTTTTGGTAATAAAGATGATGTTGTTGTGTAGAGTACTTGTAATGGAATGTGATCCATATAGTGTAATTGTGTTATGTTGGGTGCATCCAAAATATAGTCATGTGTTCAATAACTTATTATTATTGTACAATATGTTACTAACATGTACTAACAAAGAAAAGAAGGAATTAAAGAAAGAAAATATATTTTTTAGAACAACATTTCACTATCTGCAATGAAAATGATGTCACTTGCAAGCAGTGGTAGCTTCCCAAAGTGCTTTCACAGTGAGGTTTGTGAATTCAAATGGCTGTTCTCTTCCAAAAACAAGAAAATGAGTTTGGCTCATGCAGACTTTCTGACTAGTTCTCTCAGAGTTCAGAAGTCTTGAATTATATATAACAAGAACTTTTGTGATCCAGAAAAAAAAAACAAGAAAGGATTTCACAAGCATTCCATCAATGACAGAAGTTAATCAGTGAATCATATGTCCTTGTATGCTGCCATTTGTCAAAGAAAGCTTTCTCTCAGCACCCGTAATTAGAAGTGTTTACATTTTGACTTCCAGTTTCAATGAAAGCAGTTTATTATGCAGTCATTTGAAGCTAAGTGCTTCGTCATTGTAAAAAATAAATCGTAAACATTTTTTGCATTGTCCATGCTCGTATTGATCATAGAAATGATGCCATAAAATGTCCAAAACTTGCTGCGCTCGTTGTTTCACTTGAGTTTTGAACATTTTACGATCAATATGAGTACGGACAATGCAAAAATGTATGCGATTTGTTAAATGTTTTTGCTTGACATGCTCAATATGCATTATTCACATGGATACATTATTTTTTGCATACACAGCCTTTCATTGAAGGGTTTCAGGACAAGTTTGTGTATAGTGCAGATTGAAACAAATATTTTGCTATTCTCCTGGGATTAAATATGGTTGCCGCGATGCATACTAATAAACAAAACTTTTGCAGGTCTTGCAGACACACACAAAGTTCAGAGTCCTCCCCAGGAAACTGACGATTGGTAAACGCCTGTCGCAATG
>JAOWCC010001501.1:31969265-32161029 GCA_030867875.1 Actinernus sp. WN-2022
TGGGTGGTGCAGTAAAGTGTTCTAAATTATGTCATGAAGCCATTCATGTACCTTCTCGTACTACATTAGATATTCCTGACACATCGGCCAATGAGGAGCGTTCGCTGTGGTCACGTGTTGATACATTCAAACTAGGGGAATATCACATTTTAATTATGCACGGAGTCAAAAACTGATTTGTATATTTTACCTACTAATTGATAGTTCCGACGCCCAATAGTTACGTTACAGTTGCTACGTCCCCACAGATTTACATTTTTTTTCTACGTGCCATCAGCTTTTACGAGAAAACGGCACAAAAATACATTGATTGCAAAAATATGTGTTTCGTTTCAATTTTAGGTATTCTAATCATATATCATCAAACTCGTGAAATGACGAAAACCTAGCCAGCCTGTGTTTATGTTTGTGGGATTCCTGTGGGAAAACTGCTACGCTCTGATCGGTTCGCTATTTAATTTGTCATTATTTCAATATTTCGCCTTGCATTCTTGGAGTTCCTGAAAAAGATCTTTTGAATAAGTGCAAATGACACAACACAGTACATGCTGAATATGACGTCATAGGGACTTGATCCTAAATAAACGAAAATGGCAGACACAAGTCACCCAGGGATCTCTATGGTACGGGCTTCCTGTGGTAAGAAGAAAGAAGAGGGAACTGAGAAGAGGAAGGGGAGGGGAGGACAAAGCCCAGTCTCTCTCTTTCTCACTATTCCCCCACAGGAATCCCGGTCCTTTGATTTAATATTTGAGTCGCATGGGGAGGAGTATCATGAATTCTAATCCTATATTCAACCGGAAACAACACACGAGCTTTAATATTTCAATCACGTATAACCATAAGTTTAACGATCATCAGCAGCTAATACTATCACGTGATCACATGCAGGCTTTATGTTACCAGTCCTTTTTCTTCTTAACCAATCCATTCGTCACCAGTCCCTGGTCTGGTTACTAAGGTGAACATTATACCATAACACACACCGCGACCAGAATGGGAACTTATGTTCAGTGACCGACTGGTTAGGGTTATTTTAATTATCGGGTAAGCTGTTGTATTCATTTCTGATTTCAGTGCGTATTATATAGTGCTAACCGGTTACTAATCATGTCAGGGTGTTTTATTCCTTCAGTGTGGTGTTTAACTTAATTTTCCAATACAGCTTTTCTTACAGTTGAGTTGTTTCGGCCTGATTCTCATACGCCATGTTAGCCTTCCCAGTGACGTCATTCGGTGTTGCCATGGCAGCGTCATCATTCACCTTTGGCTCCTCTGGGCTGCTGTCGATCACTGTGCCATTTATTTGAGCAGCGCGCAACGGCTGGTCATGCGAGCTATCGACCGGTGGATTATCGATTGGTGGATTATCGTTTCTGTCGGAATTTTGAGTTTGGTTGTCCATTATTGGGTTGTCGATTCCCCGGATGGCATTTGCCGGAGTGTTTTGCGGGGGAGGATGACTGAACATCACGGTCGCTTCACCTTTAGCTGCTCCATTAACTCTGTATGCACTAGATACCACGCGGAGGGCCTGGGTTTTCTAATAAAATATGAAACGTTAAAAAACGAGTTTAACTTTATTATACATGTTAAGTTTAGTCCTGGCCCTCATTTTAACCGTAATAGTGCTAACCTTGATGCTAAATAGTGTTAACCTTGATGCTTAATAGTGCTAACCTTGATGCTTAATAGTGCTAACCTTGATGCTTAATAGTGCTAACCTTGATGCTTAATAGTGCTAACCTTGATACTTAATATATAGTGCTAACCTTGATGCTTAATAGTGCTAACCTTGATGCTTAATAGTGCTAACCTTGATGCTTAATAGTGCTAACCTTGATGCTTAATAGTGCTAACCTTGATGCTTAATAGTGCTAACCTTGATGCTTAATATATAGTGCTAATCTTGATGCTAATCTTGATGCTAATCTTGGTCTCCTCAGTTTGTTCTTTGTCAGTGCTCGGTGGTCGACACCACTTATTCCGCACCACAAAGACCATTTCAATCCAATTACACTAACCTAATTATTTTTGTGACCTAAAATTCTTAATTTATCACTATACTATTGTTGTTTTATTACCTATTACTCTTATCTTATTACAGTTAGCCTAATGATTATTAAGATCTTACATTAATTATATTATCAATATGACTTTTATTATAACAAGTATCCATTTAGACTGCGAGCAGTCTCTCCTTTTCCCTCCTCTATCTCTCTCACAAATGTAGACCTGTCAAACCTGTCAAACCAGTCAACCTGTCAAACCTGTCAAACCAGTCAACTTTGAACTGAGTAATTATTATATCCAGAAGCGTCGGATGCCTGCAGAGGTGTCTCCGCTCGCTTTCCGTTTCACCAGGAGAGACCTCAGCTAGCAGGGAAGTTATAGAAGCAATATATAAAACAGTCATGTTGTCATCGGCTCATGATTTTTAACTGTTTTCTTATTCACATGCAAACATCGTATTTCACTTGAGATCACAGGCATGGAGAATGAGTTCATTGCTCAATAGACTTCTCCGTACCACACTATTGATTCACAACAAAAGCCCCGAGGATCGAATAAAACTATTAATTGTTGTCAAGCTGCAGTAGAGAGTAATTTGTAAAGTGCCTTCACCTTAGACGGTCCCCATTTGGCCTGACAAGCCTTCACGGCAGCCCATAATGCAACAGCTACTACGACGGACGCAATCAACACAAGAGTGCCGAGTAACATGACCATGCTGGAGTTCTTACAATCAGCTGTAGAGAGAAGTGAACACTGATTTAGATCAACACAATCTGTGGTGTACAAGGAGACAGTGGAGGGCTGGTATCATGTGCACAGTGCTGGACCGGATCCAGGATTCTCAGTGGGAGGGGTCGGGGGATGTTGGAGGGTCTGAATGGGGTTAACTGATTACTGACAAACGGCCTTAAAAATAACTGGCAAATGACGATTTTTTACTGACAACTGACCGAAAAATAACCGACAACTGACAAATTTGGTTTTTGTGGGTCAAACATTGTAAATTTTCTCTAGTAATGATTATCTAGGGCTAACTGACAACTGACAAATGGCCAAAATTTTAACTGACATATAGAAGCCTCACCTTCATCTACATCATAGAATTCGAAAAGCAATTTGTGTTGATTGATAGCGAATATTGAGAATAAATCTTCAACAGCAACTAGTAATCCAGTGCAGGAGCCCATAACTAGGAGCGTCCATCCCGCATACTAGGCCTGTGTCACAGCGTTTTCACAAGTTAGGTTGTTTTTAGAACTATTTCCCGCTATTCTTGAGTTGCAATCATTCCTAAGGGAATAAAATCACAAAATCGTAGCAGCCATGTTGCTTTTGTTCCCCCACTGGTGCAACCCACCAACTGGCTGGAAAATAATTAAAATTAGCCCAACGTGTGAAAACGCCGTGACACCTATATAGGAGATCCTAGTTGTGAGCCGTCCTGTATAGTGTTAATGGTGCCTCGATCAAATTTGATATTGGGCTACCTGTAGCGCGCTCAATGTGATAGGGATTGGAACGAGTACCACAGGTAACCCAAAATCATGAAAAGTTTGCCAGAAAATTAAACACTAGAAAATCGGCTAGCAGGCCAACTGTACGTGGGATCTGGAGCCGACTGTCGCTCACTTACCATCTTCACCACACGACAAGCGAATGGTGCTCACTTTGACTCCTGCAACAACACACACGAAGCCACCAAGAACACAAGACACAGAACTGCCTATAAGGTACAGCGTGACCTGCAACAATAAACAACAACACATCACTTTACCATATTACAACCATAAACAACAACACATCACTATGCATACCATATCACAACCATAAACAACAACACATCACTATGCATACCACATCACAACTACAAACAACAACACATCACTATACATACCATATCACAACCATTAACAACAACACATTACTATACATACCATATCACAATGAACAACGCCAGATATCATTATACCATATCACAACCATAAACAACAGCACATATCATTATACCATATCACAACCATAAACAACAAAACATATCACTATACCATATCACAATGAACAAAAACACACGGATCACTATACATACCATATGATTATCCCAGCCATAGACAACAACACATATCACTATGGCCACAACCATCGCACAGAATTACTATTGTTTTGTGGACATCTAGATTTCTGAATAATTTATTGCAGATTATGGAAATTTTCAATTAAAACTCTTCGAACGATTCTGTGCGTTCGAATTTCGCGGGAAATGCAGAGAAAACGACCCCCAAAGATTCAACCTAATAAAACATACAACATAAACTGGTCGAATAGTTTTCGGAAAAGGAGACAAATGTTTATTAGACGTCCTTTTAACATTTGCTAGCATGCCGTTTTGAGAGTATTTGAGTTTTTCTTTGAAAATGAGGAGTTTGATTTTGATGACGACTTGCAAAATACGCCAAAAATGCTGTTTTTCAAAGGCAAAAACATACTACTTCCCGTCAAGAGCCCATGCTAGGAGCGTCCATCCCGCATATACTAGGCCTGTGTCACAGCGTTTTCACAAATTAGGTTATTTTTTTAACGCTATTCTTGGGTTGTAATCATTCCCAAGGGAATCAAATCACAAAAGCGTAGCAGCCATGTTAGTTGGTATAATAAAAGTAGCTAATGAGGCATCTTTCGTTCCGCTGCTGGTGCAACACACCAATAATTGCCGGTGAAAATAATCTAAAAATAGCCCAACTTGTAAAAACGCTGTGACACCTGTATAGGAGATATGGACGCTCCTGGTTATGGTCTCCTGTTGCCGTGAAAGAATTGTAAAAAAACTTGCATCGTAAAATGGGGTCGTTATTTCATCTTGAAAGTCCAGCAGGAAACTAATTTTAAGTATCTAAAAAGTGCGCGTCTTTGCACTAAACCACCACAACACGCCGGCACAAATCTCATGTCATTGAGCACCTCAATCTGAAACGCTTCATCGATTTCGTTTCAAATCTGCCACGATTAGAGGTTAAAAGTTCCGGATGTGTCCAAGAATTTTGCGCAATGTATAAACAACAACACACAAACACAACATACATCACTATACCATATCACAACAATGAACGAAACACATCACCAAACATACCATATCACAACCATAAAACAACATAAATCCCTATCCAGTGTATGAACCTGGCAGACGGGAGCCCATTACCAGGAGCTAGCGTCATTCGTGAACCAGCATATTCCCAAATCAGACTGTTTTTAGAAGCAGGTTGCCGCGAGAAAAAACAACAATGAGAATCCTTATATGAAGTCATTTGATGCAACTATATACATTTGTACTAGGCAAACAATGCTCCTAATGATTTATGAAGAGCTTTTGTTATAGCGATGTTTCGTGTTGATAAACATTGCAATTGTTATGCTAATGTCCCAACCATGATTTGTAAAGCCCGCTTTATGTTAGGAACCAATGGATCTCTGGTTGGCACATTAATGACAATAGATGACGACACACGAAACATCGCTATTGCGCACAAATATAAACGAGAAAACTTCGTATTGTGAAAATTAAGCATTTTATTAGACTTTCTCAAAGTCCTTCTTAGGCCCGATTCAAACGTCGAACTTTTCATGAGCCGAACGCAATTGAAAAAAATAGATAATTAGGCGGCGTCTTTTGATCTAATTAGGTTCGGCGCATGAAAACTTCGACGTTTGAATCGGGCCTTAGCCTCCCGCACGAAGGCCTTTTCCCACTTGCAGCGCGCCAAATTTACCGGTTTATTTTTCAACCGGAGACGTGGCTTATGACGTACTAAGATTTGCCCAATCACAAAGCGTCAATTCTTCAGGCATTGTATGTTGACGTGTCAAGTCAGTCAACCGTGGATGTGGTATTTACAATTTGATTGTACTCAGAAAGAGTTTGTCAAAGGCGCGAAATGTAAGCTCCGCCCCTGAAACGTGTTTTCGCGCCAAAACATAATCCCCCGATTCAATTTCCTGCAAGTGAAACAAGTCGAACTCGCCTCTCGCTTCGATTCTCGCTTCGATTCTTGACCCAGTAATCGCTTACCCATTGACACAGCGAGTTCGACTTGGAGCAAGTCTGGCATTTTATCGGCCTTCCACTCGTGGTATGGGATTTATTCACCTTGGGTGTTCTAAAAATAATCTGGTAATGCGCTGACTCACAGACCAAGTATGGGATCAGGAGGGAACCTGATAGGATTTATCAAACAACATGAGGGACTCGACCCTGACTTACCAAGCAGTTTTCTTTTGTTATTCCTGCGAGTACTCCAGCCAAACCAACAACAACCATCTGTATATATAAGGTGATCGTAATAGTATAATAGTGATGATGATGATAAAACTGTAATAGTGGCTATTAATGGCTGCCACTAATTTGCATAATTTTGTTATTCAATATTTTCTGAAGAATAAACTAGCCTTTGTGAAAGAGCGAGTTCGTGTCAGCTACATGTAGCTCTTTGATAATGGAAGAATACATCCTTGCCGAAAGCAATCAACGTTTAAAACTCTCAAGAAACATGAAAACGAGGCTAGTTAGTCCTGACGTTCTGAATCTCATACAAAACTCGTATTTTGAACCTTGGCAACTTCGCAACGCTATGCTCCTTAAATTTTACAGACGTCTATACGGAGGGTATAGCACTTCGTGGGGTTAAAACTCATGCCCCATCTCTCTGCCCAGGACATGAGTGCCTCCAGGTCCTCTTGTAGTGATGTCTTGTTCGTGATGAGACTGTATAGAACGATACATTAGGCAGTTATCAGCAAATAATCTGCATTGTGACTTAACGACTGATGGAAGGTCATTGATGAAGCACAGAAACAACAAGGCGGACGAAGCACTGTTTTCTGTGGGACCCTTGAATCAACGTGTACTGATGTAGAGGATACTCCGTTAATCACCACTTGTTGTTGTCTAGTAGAGGAAGCGCCCAATCCATTCGTTTACTTTCCCTCTTATTCCATAATGATTAAGCTTGTGCAGTAATAATAGATGTGGTGGCAGTGCTTATTTTAGTGCCAACATTTCCTAACAATCCAGGTTTGGTGACACCATTTTTCGAATGGGTCTATAGGTTAGGTTGATATATATTACACTATTACAAATAATGATTCCCTACGTATATATTTAGGTTATAGAGTAGAATCCCGATAACTCGGACCACGGATAACTCGAACTTTTCGCTAACTCGAACAAGATTATGATTCCCTTGAGGACAACATTTCCCACTAATTTACCCACTCGAACTCATCGTACAGCCGTACTTTGATGAACTGCAATGCCAGGTCAAGTTTTCAAATCGCAGTAATATGAATCAACTGAAGGTAAAATAAACGATAGGTTTATTCATTATGTATTGGCAAATTGATGTCCACATTCCTGCTCTTCAATCCTCTTCAATGATCTCGTAGTGTTCTTACACAGTTCTATCCTGGGTCCCAGAGGTTCTTGCTGATCGCGCCTTAGCGAGGACCTCTGGCAACAGTCCCGGAAATTTTCTGAAATTTGGACCCCCACTCAATAACTCGAACTCCAGATAACTCGAACTGTTTTTAGTTTCCCTCGAAGATTCGAGTTATCAGGATTCTACTCTATATAAAATAAACCATTTCAAATTATACGCGCGCTTGTGTAATACAATCTATTTTAGTAACCGGAAGCAGTTGAGCTGAAGCAAGTGCGCGAGCGCGTGACAACAATCACATGCAAATGGCGGGAAAGTATTTTCGTGCCATGAGATTGTTGTAGCGCTCACGGCCTCACGCGCACATTGCTTCAGCTGCTTCCGGTTAATAAAAATAGATTTTATTCGACATTATCATCGCACACCGCGCGCTACAAGATTCCCTCTCTTACTGATGCTCTCTTGCCCTGACCTAATATGGCATGACCTATGCAATAAGCCAATGGCAATGCGCAATCCTGTAACAATAAAACCACCACATATGAACAGAACTATTACGTTCACGAAGATCTCGTGTTATTCTAGCCTCCTCTATATGTCTCCCACAGTCACTCTAACAGTTGCATGCCGAGGAGGTTAATGTTATTCACATTTACAACACATTTCCCACTTGGCCCGACGTGTTCCAAATAAAATAAAAAGGGCTGCCAGTTGGTCAGAAGAATTAAAAAAAGAAGGAAAGTCAGGGCCAAATTTCACTAAAATATGTTTCCGGTTACCCGGCCGAGTCTAGATTACCCCTGCTGACCCTACAACTCTTTCCACTAACATTTCAACTACAACTGAGCTTGACATAAGAGAATCTCTATGATTTTTCTTGAATTCCGCGAAAATTTTAAAGTCAGCCGGGTGCAAAAAGTTAGAAAGAAGTAAAACTGTTACATTAGTGCGTACGAAACGAACTTTTTTTTTTTTTAAAGTGTGACCACCACTTTTGTCTTAATTTGGCTTAATCGCCAACTCCGGGGTAAGAATAATTTGCCAAGTTGTAAAACCTTCTGAAATAATTATATCCGTTGAAAGACACGGAAATGAATATCTATTAGCGGATCTGCCAAACTGTCCGACGAGAGCTTCTTGTATCCTCGGAAACCGGACGGAAATCCATTGGATTTTTGAAAAGGGTCGACAGAACGAAAATCCATTGGATTTCCGAGATTAGCTTCTTGTTGATAGACGAACAGCAACCACGCGCGGCTGGTGATGTCTCTGTTATTTGGTTTACTGCAAGCAGAGGTGTTTCTATTCTATTCTGTCCAGGTAGAGATAAGGCACAAATAACAGGGAAAAAACAGCGAATTTCCTATCCAAACCCTTGAAGAAGGGTACATCAGTTATTGCGATCACTCAATCGCGAGAAACACACTCAAATCCGGTCCACAAGACTTTTGGGCACGGTACTCCTAAATTCTGGTACGCGGACCAAACGTACCCAAGTTAAGAGTTCCGTGCCCAAGTTAAGAGTTCCGTGCCCAAGTTAAGAGTTCCGTGCCCAAGTTAAGAGTTCCGTGCCCAAGTTAAGAGTTCCGTGCCCAAGTTAAGAGTTCCGTGCCCAAGTTAAGAGTTCCGTGCCCAAGTTAAGAGTTCCGTGCCCAAGTTAGGAGTTCCGTGCCCAAGTTAAGAGTTCCGTGCCCAAGTTAGGAGTGCCGTGCCCAAGTTAGGAGTGCCGTGCCCAAGTTAGGAGTGCCGTGCCCAAGTTAGGAGTGCTTGTCCAAGTTAGGAGACATTTTTAAAAGGAAATTCTATGGATGAGTATGCCATTACGGCAGGAGCCTGATTACCGTAAATATGTTTCACTGGATATTTATTTTTCTATTCAATGTATCGTAACCACACTTCCTGTGCGGCGCTAGAAAATAGTATTAACATATTTACACGAACTTTTATGGGATTAAGCCAATTTTAAAGCGTTTGTATTTATTATTGTTGTACCGGTAAAGTACCGTACTTTGTCTGCATATTAAAATGTGAAAAAATGATCATGAAATCAATGGCGCGTTTCATTAGAACCGCTAAGCAAGAACTTCACCAAGTTAATACTTGTCTAGATCTTAATAATTAGAATAACTTTAGAATCCTTTTTAGATAGTTATTAGGGTAGAATAAGAGCTAATAAACATTTTCTGGAGATTTTCATTCGCAACACTCTTACTTCCCTCTAATAAGACAACAACTTTATTAGCACTCCCATGGCATGAATGGTATTGCTACTTACAATTAAGTTACACAAAAAGGTAAGACTTTATAAATATTATTCTAGAGTATCGGCACAAAAAAATATATAAATTAAACGCTTTAAATTCGCTCCTGCTCGAATCCAATAAAGGTTTGTACAAATTTTATCTATGTCTGGCATAGTCTATGGACACCACAGAAAGTTTCGTTGTAATACATTGAATAGAAAGGGAAATATCAATACGAATTTACCGCGACTAGCCATTTGTCCTGTTTGACTTGTAACTCGATAACTCTGTATCTATGTATCTTTGTATCTCTGTATATTATCTCTGTATCTTTGCATCTCTGTATCTTTGTATCTCGAAATAGACCAGGCCGTGATAGAGGAATGGAATTGACGTCTTCTAGGGCCACGAGACTTCCTAATCGCTTTTCCATAAGTGAATAAAGCCTAATAAATCATAATCTGGACTATCACGCTATGACTCTGATCACGCTTTCACGACGCCACACATGCAAAAAAATAATATTACAACACATGAAAACACAATGCTCAAAACGGTCGGTACGAGTAGATCAGAGCCTATCCTTATGTTAGATTGCCCTGAACTCAGTCTTGCTGTACTGGCTATTATCCAGGAACTAGTGGCTTTACCTCCTTGCAGTGTCAATGAACTCTCTTTCCTGACCGCATTTTACACCGATTTCCGCATTAAAAAAAACGGATACAGTTCTGTAATCCATCACTATCGTATGTCTGTCTGTCAGAAATGTATAATTAAGGCAACACGAAAAAAAATCAGCAGAAAAAGTGGACTTTGGAACTGATGCGTGCCACAGAACTGCAGGGGAAACCGGCTATTAATGATGGTGAGTTTATTAAATTATCGGCTTTAAACCTTCTAAAACCCACTTTGATTTGTGTAAAAAACGAACTGTAAGCCCTTTATTTAAAGTTTGTTAAGATAAAAACGCTTCATTTAATACTCAGACATATGTTGTTACGTGTTTCAAAGGAATCTATATCTCGGACCTGATAATGTAATGCCACGGAAGGCCTTTCGATTGCAAATCGATTGGTGGCAACGAAGCCGTTTAATAGCTATCGCCGGCATCACTCTCCGTAGATTTTCACTCGATAAAAGAAGAAAAAAACTCGCTTCTAAATTATTACTTTCACCTGAATTATTTTGTTTGTAACATGAATACAAATTCTTCATATTTAGCCACGCGATACTTACAATAAAACAACAGGCAGTGTGTGTGTGTTAAGTTGTTTACTCTTTCATTACAATGATCATTTAATCTCCTTTTACAACTTTTTAAGGCAGTAATGTTCGTTTGAATCTAGACTTATCGTATACAGCAGTTGTTACCGGCAAATAGTAACGCTTACCGACTGAACTAAATGAATTATTTAGAACACGAAGGCTGCTCAGTGCGGGGCTCTCGGCATGGACGGAGTAAAGGAAAACGAACTTAGACAAGTATTTTTCGCTTTGTAAACCAAAGCGAAACTTCACAAAGGAGTTTAGGAATAGTATCTTAAGCCACAGAGAGCATTCATGCTGTAACATTACCGAGAGGTTACATCATTTTGAAAACTGAATATATCAAACAAACGTGAATGACTCACCGGTATAGCCGTCCAGTAAGCCGCCTGCTGGTTTAGTATCTCGCCATCCAAACCAAACTTCCCTCCGTACAGGATATACACCAGGACAAACGTTCCACTACCGAATACAACTTGCAGTATTCCAGTGATCAGTAGCTGAAGGGCCTTGGCGTAGGACACAGGCTCCATTGTGAGTCAGTTCAGCTAGTACTCCCAATGCCTAAGGTTTGAGTGTTTATAGGTCAAGCTTTGTTGACATGAAGTTAAATATTTCACTGAGAGGATTCAGTTTACCGATGATCGGGACGCGGTCATGTTACAGCAACACAAGTTTTTTTCGTCTCGATGGAAAACGAAAATCGGACGGAAACCGAAACCGAGGATGGATGGATAGAGCACGTCCAGTTTAAGTTAGCCCTTATCGTAGGAAATTTTCGCGACAACTTATTAATTTCGCGATTTTAAGTTGAAAGGGCGACAGAATTTATTAGTTAAACCGTGTCACTTAATTTTAATTTCGCGCCCTAAAAAAGTACAATATTAACCTTTTGAATAGCCTCCTCCGCAGGCATCTCTAATTTTTGAGGAAATGAGATTATGGGCTCCCTGTGGCAGGTGAGATTATGGGCTCCCTGTGGCAGGTGAAGAAAAGAGAGGAAGATTGGAGCCGAGAGAGAAGAGAGAGAAAGGAAGTCCTCCTCTTCTCTCCCGGAGTCACAGGTAACCCAATTCACGATTTTTTTAATCTGATAGAATCTGATAGAGATGCCTGCGGAGGATGCTACCTTTTGAACATACTGTAAATAAAAACTGAAAACCTGATAAACTAGTTAATAATTAATAAAAGTTGATTGTGTTTGTCATAATTTTTCATGCGTACTGATTCACGACTTTCTTTATTCGTGTAACTACGTGTTTTTTTTCAAATCGCGAATACTAGCCTCCTCCGCAGGCAACTAGTAGTAAAGAAACGAACAAAACCAGGAGAGAAGCCCGGTTTTATCCTGGTTTTCTTCGTTTCTTTACTACAAGTTGCCTGCGGAGGAGGCACTTGGTGTCGCGAAAATGTCGTTAAGCAAGGTAGTTTTAGCCTGCGTGCAGACGTTCTCTCCCCCTGCACGCAGGCTAGGTAGTTTAGATGATTATGTGTGCGCTCGTGAAGGGCACTGGATCAGTGCTGTGACATTAAAAACAAAAGGATTGAATAACCAGTGTTAGCATAGCCTGCTTTCATTTGTCATTCGATATCAGGTCTCAATCACGCTCGGCCAATATGGCGGCCGCTTCGATGATCCGTTAATGCTGCGCGAAAAAAACACCATCTACCATCTATTGATTGTCGATAGAAACCTCGAGCTCGCGTATAAAGTAGTCTGATATCGCGGTTGTGTCTACGAATATCAGTTTGTCGATGTAATGAAGCACCATTGAAACCAACATTCTTGAATGACGCAACCGCCCTCTTAAACAAGCAGCATCGTTACATCGAAGTGAGGCGTTCGGGTCGGGTCAATACAAAGGAGCTCTTTTGGTCAATACCGCTGTAACTGCTATTTGTAGACGCAACCGTGATATCAGCTATTGTTGAAGTGCCTATAACCCCTTTTGCAATTTTTATAGCTATGAACCTCCGAAACGTTTTGAGTACTTCTATAAAGAAAGTTTTGGTTTACAGTGAATACTTTGTTCTACGCTTGTTTGAAGTCGTGTTAATTTTACCTTTCCCAACCCATGACCGCGTAAGTAAAAGCCTGGGTCGATTCCTGTATAGCGATACTTACTGCCACGTCATCCATTGTCATTGACGTCTACTCTCATTTAGTCTGGTCTCAAACAAAAAATGTAATTTCTGACGGTTGAGCGACACAGGAGCGATATAGTTAGAAATTGATATTCTGCCGGCACGGTAGAGAGGTATGGATACGAGCCTATAGCATTATGGGTAATGCTTCTAGCATATATAATGCTTCGAGCGGGAAAAGTAGTCATTCTAGGCCAGTCAGCTCCACGTTGGTTCAGTTAATTTTTTCTTCATCCATGTCGTCCGTTTCTAAAGAAATAGCAGATCTTATTCAGTCTACTCATAGTTAATAGAGTGGAATGGTTATGAAACCCGGCAAACCTCAAAGGGGCTAACAAAGGCGCTGCGATGTATGTTGGAAGGAGGCAAGACAAAAGATTGTGCAGGGTCATAGTTCATTAGCGTCCCCTGAACGACTGAACTCACACGTTTCTATTGGCTGATTGATTAACACATTGGAATTTCTATTGTGTTTTGTGCAGGGTAGTGGTTGAAAAAAGCTAACAAAGACATATAACAAAGAAGGTCGCTGGGTTTCATAACCATTCCACTCTATTAACTATGGTCTACTGTATCTATAAACAACGAAGAACTTATATCTAGGTTCTCTTTAGTACTTGCTAGTTCAGTAGAACAGTTAAAGAGATCCAATTCAGAGGCTAATGAACTACAGATTAGGGAAATCAAAAGACTCAAATCTAATGAGCACAATTTCTTTAAGCGTAAAAGAAACGAGATGGAAGTTAATTGGAATGATACTAAACAGAAAGAAGAATTACACGCAAACAAAAATTACGAAACTATTGTATAAAAATAAATGCTACACCGATAAATCCGATATTGCACAACAACTAAATACACATTTCATCAATGTTGGGCGAGACCTCGCCGAGAAACTTCCACAAAGTGATACTAATCCTAATAAATACATTAAACGAGATTTCCAAAATAGCTTTATGCTCCGTGGCATTTATCTTCATGAAGTCCATGACGCAATAATGGGAATAAAATTAAACAAATCATCAATCGGAGTCCCCCCAAAGTGTATTAAGCTCGCGTGTGATCATGTAAGTGAAACATTAACGCAATTTTTTAACCAATCCTTGCTTCAGGGCGTTGTCCCGGATATACTAAAAATCTCTAGGATAACACCCGTTGACAAAGGTGGGGAAACTATTGACCCCACCAACCACCGTCCGATCTCAACCTTATCAACCCTCACCCAAATATTCGAAAAACTGATACATAAACAACTTTTAAATTACATTGAAAAACAAGATATTCTTTTTTCAATTTCAATTTGGTTTCCGAAAAGGTCGCTCAACTGCTCAAGCTATAATAGAAATTACGGACAGCCTTAGAAAAGCAATAGATAGTAACTTGTATACCTGTGAATCATGGTATATTGCTTAAAAAGTTAGAAAGTTATGGAATTCGAGGGCTCCCTTTAAAATGGTTTGATAGCTACCTCTCAAATAGAAAACAATATGTTTCATTGGGAGATGTTGAGTCTCCAAAGGAAACAATGATATGTGGAATTCCGCAAGGAAGTACGCTAGGCCCTCTGTTATTTTTAATTTATATAAACGACTTACCAAACTGTTCCAAAAAGTTAAATTTCAAAATTTTTGCTGATGACACAAATGTGTTTGCTTCTGCAAGTAACTTGAAAACTCTGGAGAATTTAATGAACTCTGAACTAACTAAGGTCAAGGAATGGTGTGATATTAATAAATTAACTATAAATATGTCAAAAACAAATTTTATGATTGTTAAGTCTGCAAGAAAAAAGGATACGCCCATTGACATACAAATCAGAAGCAAAGATGGATCGTGCCACTCTTTGGATCGGAAAAAAATATTAAATATTTAGGAGTAATGATCGATGACTCGATATCCTGGAAGTATCATATTTCGTACATCTGCTCGCGAATATCTCGAAATACTGGAATTCTATCCAAATTAAGGCACTATATTTCTATCCTACAACTTAAACAAATTTACTATAACTTAATCTATCCGTATATATCTTATGCCATCTTAGCATGGGGTAGCGCCTACACATCTCATATTCAAAAAGTTCAAGTTAAACAAAATAATGTAGCCAGATTAATATTCTTTGCAATTCCCCATGGAAAAGATACGGAAAGCGCTCAACCCTTGCTAAATCTATTAGATATTCTTACAGTATATAACGTCTACCGCTTACATGCTTTAAAATTTACGTATCTATGGCACAAAGGACGGTTACCAAGCATGTTTGACAACATGTTTAAATATGCCAGCAGTGTTCATAACTATAATATATACCAGATACGCAGCCAAACAAAACCTCTATAAATCAGAAGTAAGAACAAATACAGGCAAACAAATGATCTCTTTTATGGCAATTGATCTTTGGAAAGACCTCCCGACTAACACGAAGGATTTAAAGTGCCTATAACCCCCAAAATTATTTTTTTTGAATTGAAACTTTAAACCATTATTTAGAACTTAAGGCAAAAATAGGAGGCTAAAACTCAACAGTATTTTTTTTACGGCGTTTCAAAGTTGAGAACCAGAACATGTGGCCGTCAATTTTCAATTCCCTTTGGGAGCCTGGAGACCAGTGGCCTGTGACGTGTATGTAGTCAGGCGTTCGTTCAATCCCATACAAACGTCTCTTATTTCTGCGACTCTTGCAAGCTCACCACATGATAAATATCCAATGAAATATCACCAAACTTGGTAAATTTACTAATTTCGTTGTGCTCTTTCTTGTGATGGAGTTTATTTCCTATTGATTAGACTATAATAGGACGTTTTTCCTTTTTGAATTCTTTTTCTTATTCAGATTTTCCAACTCCTTTGAGAATACCAAGACAATAGTCTAAATTAAAGGAACAAAAGAAACCGTGCAAAGGATTCTGGTAGTTGTAGTAAAATGCGCCCGATTGACGTCATAATTCCAGGCCCTCACCAAGACTCGCGCTGACTTCCAACTGGAAACAGGAAGCCCAAAACGGGTGTTTTCGCTAACTTTGACACCAGTAAAATCGTCGAAGTTTAGTTTTTTCACTTTTATTTTTTCGAATTCTTTGTCAGGGCGCTATACAGAATAGACGTCAAAAATATTTTTTTGGGGGTTATTGGCACTTTAAGTGCATTCGCCTTTTCAAAACAATTGAAACGTTACATACTGTCAGAGCAACACTCATAATTTCTATATATCATTATTCTCTCTCTAATTCTCTAAAATTATTTTGTTAACTCTTAAACTCCTTTTTTTTTTCTACCTGTTATAAACCGGCACTTAACTAAATATGGCTGGGGGCTAACTAGAAAACCCATCGGTTAGCTCACACATTTCTTATTATTTATTATATTACTCTTAGTCTATCTCCGTTCTCTGTCTGTATTTTTTATAATTATTGTATTTTTTTTTTAATGAATTGAATGAATGAAGATTCAGTATAAATTTAATTCCAAATTGCAAGATACGCTACAAGACGCCAGTTATCATTTAGAAACCAAAGCTTTTCACAAAGCTAAAGAATGCCTAGCTGAAGGTACGTCTCTCCTAGAAGAAAGGCAAAACACGTGCTTTTAGCAGATAAATCGGATTTCGGTTGGAAGATAGTCAACGAATACCAGCAACACGAGCTTGCCACCGACGAAGAGGACGCCAAACGAATCCGGAGAGCAGAGGAAACTCCCGAGCCGAACGCGCCAAGAAGTCAAGGAAGACCAACCTTCCCTTCACTCCCCGGTTGTACAGATATCCTACAACGTCCAATAAGCAAGCGTTTGCCCCAAAATTGCCACGTGGCTTTCAGACCAACAAATAGCACAGCTTCAAGAACGGGCAGTTGTTTTGCCTGCGGCAGGTTTGGTCATTGGAGAGTGAATTGCCCCTTTACAGGATTCGGTTATCAGACTGGTAAGAAATGACTGGAGGAAAATAGAGGTAAGACAAACCAATATAGTTCTCACGAGAGTGATTTGTATTTTGACTTCAACGATTCACAGAATTTGGATTCTCTCTCTCAAGATTTGGAACAAAATTTTGAGTATGAAGCTAATTTACGTTGTAAATCAGTTAAAGAAAACTTAAGGAGTGCCGCAAGTGAGTGGGTTTCTATTCAAGCTAATCGGACTTTATTGTTAGTACAATAAAGGACGGTTACAGAATCCGTTCATTCATGCTCCACTGCCTTTTAAGCGTAAAAACAATAGATCAGCGTTACTGCATACCGAGTTTGTAGATGAAGCGCTTACTGAACTGTTGTTGGACAATCGTGTAGAAGAAGTTTTCTCTAAGCCGTCTATTATCAATCCGTTGTCAGTTTCAGTTCAAGCATCAGGGAAAAAAAAAAGAGGATTATCCTGGATCGTAGGCACATTAACCTATACGTTTTCAAGCAGAAATTCAAGTGTGAAAATTTAATTACTTTAAGAGAGATTACTCAGAGTTTTTTTTTCTTTTTCACATTTGATCTAAAGTCCGGGTACCATCATCTTGACATTTTTCCCGAACATCGTAGGTTTCTCTCTTTTTCTTGGAACTTACACAGTAAATATCCAAGATTTTTCCAATTTACAGTGTTATCTTTTGGTCTTTACTCAGCACCATACATATTCACTAAACTCCTCAGGCCTGCGGTATCTAGCCCTGTGTGGAAGACCCAAGGGATTCCCATCGTGGTATACTTAGACGACAGTATCGGCGCTGCTAGCTCTGAGAAAACCGCCGCTAATTACAGCTCCATCGTGCGATCAACGCTATTAAAACTGGGGTTAATTATTAATGACGAGAAGTCGGTCTGGGTGCCTTCTACAGTAGTTTCCTGGTTAGGTTAGGTTGTGTTATAGACTCACAAACAGGGATTATATGTGCCTCTGAGAGAAGGATAAATAAGCTTCAGGCACATTTGGAAGAAATTTGTTCCCAATTTGGTAATCACGAGGTTAATTCCCGCCGTGGAGGTTAAGTTCCTCGCTTCAATAGTGGCCAAATTATTTCTCTTACCGGTTTGCTGTGGAAACGTGATTAGAATTATGTCCAGATACTTATATTTTGTTATTAATGATAGAAGTAATTGGGAATCCATGATTATAGTTGATTATCCAGCTCAGGTGCTCAATACGAGCTCAAGTTCTGGGAAAGAAGCTTGAAATCTATTATGGCACAACGTTTTTTGGGGTTGGCTTGTATTCCCGTCAAAGTTGTTTATTCAGATGCTTCTGATTCTGGATGTGGTGCTTACGTTGAATTTGACAACAATATTTTTCAGGCAAACTGGTCCGAGGAGGAAGCCAGTAAGTCATCTACATGGAGGGAGCAAATTAGCATTGGCACCTTCATACAAGATCTCAAGGAATCGAACATCGCCTGGTATTCGGACAATCAGAATGTCGTCAGTATCATTCAGTGCGGTAGTAAGAACAGAGAATTACAAGACATTGCTCGGGATATCTTTCTCCTTTCTTCCAAGCACAATGTTATTATATCTCCTCATTGGATCCCCAGAGACGCTAACAGTGCAGCGGTACCATTAGCAGGGTTGTTGATTATGATGATTACTCAGTCACGGATGAGATTTTTCTCTATTTGAATAGTTTGTGGGGTCCTCATTCTTTAGATCGATTTGCATGTTACTACAATACTAAAACCCCCAGGTTTAATTCTAGATATTTTCAGCCAGGTACTGAGGCAGTAGACGCTTTTTCTCATAACTGGCATCACGAAATGAATTGGCTAGTACCTCCAATCAGCGTAGTGGGTAAAGTTATTAAGAAGACTCAGTAGTGGGGCCCTGTCGGCCGCCACGAGTCAGCGTGAAGACTCAGTAGTGGGGCCCTGTCGGCCGCCACGAGTCAGCGTGAAGACTCAGTAGTGGGGCCCTGTCGGCCACCACGAGTCAGATAAAAGGCCCTGTTGCCGAATGTGTACTAAAGGCCCCCGTGTGCCACACATGTCGGCGTGGAAGGCCTCGTCGGCCGTTCCACAGAGGTGGGCCAGATACCATGTATTCTTCTAATCCGTATTTATTTTATCGTTACAGATGTCTTTAAGAGCGGGATTTGGACAGAAGCGGATCCCATAACTAATGTAGATCTGAGGGCTACGATGGCCACACTTCAAACCACGGTTATCGCACCATAAGCGGAGGGAACAACTGATGGCTACCAAAGGGCTTTTCAGAGGTGGAATAACACAGATGGAATAGAATGTTTTCCAGCCAAGCCACTGCATGTCGCTCTGTATTTACAGACGCTTATGGAATTAAAGTTCAAACTCCTCAGCTTCCGTAGAAGCAGCCTTCTATGCCATCCAATGGGCGCACAATCTAGCTGGAATTCCCTCCCCCGCAGCTCATCCACTGTTATAGCAGTCAAAGACGCAGCCAAACGGATCTGTGGAAAAGTAGGAAGTCACAAAAAGAACCCGTTTCACCGACTATGATTAAAACTGTAGTATAGCTACGGCTAATTTAGATAACCTTTTAGAATTACGGAATGTATGTATAATTGTTCTTTCATTTGCTGGATTTCTTAGAATAGATGAGACTATAAATATCAAGAGAAATATTACTTATCAATGAAGAATATGTAAGCATCAGACTAGAGCGCAGCAAAACGGATCAGAATCGTAAGGGCAACGAAGTGGTTGTTTCTAGAATTATAGGTTTCACAGCTTGCCCTGTTTCCATCATAGAGGCTTATTTAGCTCTAGCTGGTATTAGTAATCCTTTATCTTCCGAGTTTATTTTCAGGCCTGTTTCCAAAATCCGGGCTGGTTATAAATTGGTTAAAGTTAATAAGTCCATAAGTTATTCTACTATCAGAGGCATTTAAGTCATCCTTTAAGGATATTATTACAGACATTAACTTATATAGTACTCACTCCATGAGAGCGGGTGGAGCCACAGCAGCAGCTAGTGCGGGTATAAAGGATAGGGAGTTTCAGAGACACGGCAGATGGAAGTCTGTGCCGGTCTGCTAAAGATGGTTATGTTAAGGATGAGCTGAACGTGCGCTTAGATGTCTCCAAGAATCTCGGTCTTTGAGTAATCTGTTTGTTAGCTTTCCCTTTCTTTGTCTTTCTAGTATGGAGTTGTCTGGCGACTATCCCACAATAAACTATACTTACGAAGTCTCTTGTCAGTCTAGTCAGAATTAAAGCTTTCAAAGGTGTACCACCGACAGCAAGGGTCCAAATTCCAGCTTTATACACCCCTCGGGGGCGCTATGGAAGCGAAGTGTTTCAAGACTTTTGGCCCCAGCTAGCTGTAGACTTATAATTAAAGTGGTACTCGTTTGATTTCCGGTCGGCTAAATGCGCTTTTCCAAACGAGACTTGAAACTTTCGCACTTCAACGAAAACGCATATCAATAAAATAGTAAGCAAAAGTGTCGTTTTGAACTTCCCGCGGCCTCTTCCATATTAGGAAAATTCCATATTCCATATTTGGAAGAGCTGCCACGACATTCAAAATGGCGGTTTCTAGGTCCCAGACCTCTAAATCGACACTCGTTGTTTGATATGGGTAATAAAGTGCCTATGAAATGAACTAATGTTTTAATATGATAGGCAACTAGTTCCTGTAAAAACTAGTTTTGGTCTGCGTCGGCGGGGAAGATAAACAATGGTATGTAATCAACTAAAGTCGATTGAGGTATGCTAACCGCCGTGGAAAGCGAGTAGCAGCTAAATGTTTTAATATACTGCCAGACTGTGTATCTCCACAAATAACAAATAAATGAAAACAAATTCCAGTATAAACTCAGTTTTCTGTGACCATGTCACTAACAGTTCTGTCTGTCAGTTAATGATTAGTTACAGTGTTACTATACTGTAACCACTTTATAGACAAACAGAACCCATCACAGTGCAGAACGAGAACAATGCATTCCAACTTATGGTTATTTGAGCCAATCAGTGTTGAGTAGAAGACAATAGAGAGCTTAAAGTGCAACTAACCCCTTTTGCAATTTATATATATATGAATCTTTGAAAGGTTTTGAGTACTTCTGCGAAGAAATTTTTGGCTTACAGAGAATACTCTATGTTCTAGGCTTGTTTGAAATGGTGAAAATTTGACCTTTCCTGACCCATGACCGCGTAAGGAAAAGCCTGGGTCGATTCTTGATCTTACGTCATCCAACTCATTCGACTTTGCAATAATTTGAATACATATTTAGCATTTTGTCTAAAATAACTGTTTTCTTTACTAACAACTCACAGACTGTGTATATTCTCTATATATCGATGTTGTTGTGATGGAAAGGCGCCATGGAGAATAATGCATTAATGAGGTGACGTAAGATCAAGAATAGACCCAGGCTTTTTCTTGCGCGGTCATGGGTCAGGAAAGGTCAAATTTTCACCATTTCAAACAAGCCTAGAACATAGTGTATTCTATGTAAGCCAAAAAATTATTCGCAGAAGTACTCAAAACCTTTCAAAGATTCATATGTAAAAAAATTGCAAAAGGGGTTAGTTGCACTTTAAGCACCAGACGTTCGTAATTCGCGGACGGCAACCGGAAGTATTTTGTTTCCTTTTTTGGCGCATTTTGAGGATCAAGAGTCTTCCTGTCCGTACCGTGCTTATCTGCCAGAAACGTGAACCAAGGTTAGATTTTACCGCCGTTTCAATCCAGTCTTCTCTCGGTCTTGTGGCGTTCGTGTTGTCAAAAACGTCTGGTGCAAAGCTCTCTAACAGCGTACAACTTGCTCAAGCTTCGATTATGTAAAAGGAGAATTTGGTGGACTAGTTCTGAAGTCAGTCTTAGTGACTTAAGAAAATCGCATGCATATATGCTAGGCGAGTTGTATTTAGAAATATTTTCGTTAGGGTAGAGTTGAAGATTAGAAAAGGGTCGTCATTTAGGTATTTAAAAGGGCCTTTCAATATATCTCGCACAGATGCACCTAACGGGATGCAGTGTTTCTACTGTGGGTATGTGAAAGGGGTAACCTTTTCTGTCAAACATGGTATATAAAAGAGTAAGAGTTTGGACCTCGGGGCTGAGCCTCCCCGTATAAAACTTTGTTGAGTCCCCCCCCCCCCCCCTCCCCCCCCGGAATGTACCTTGTACAGGTGTGTCTAACTACATTAACATATTTTACTCACAGCATTATGCTCAGTAGCCTGCGTTGCATCCGAACTGAATCCCGGTTAAGTCCGTCTGCGAAACAGCGACAGAAAGCTTGTTCTAGACCCCCAACGAAGTACCAGGATATATGTAGTCGATTCTGATTGGCTTTTACTAATGCTCATTCTTACACGTTTTCTGATTGGCCATATGCAGGCTATATGCTCAGTGGTCGCACCCAAGCGCCTATAAAAGCCAAGTGAATAGATCAGCATTGTGCTACTTCGAACCAGATTTCATGCAGTGCAGGACAACGCTTTCGCTAGCAGTAAGGATGGCAGAGAACAATTTCGAATGCTCACACCCAACCTCTATTCCATAAATTATACACTCTAGACTCTTGATGATTTACATAAACTACATTCTAGCCTATTTACATGTATGTATGACATATATCACAAAATAATATAAAGCAACACAATATTCACTGAAATGTTTATTCCACTTTCAGACCTTCATCACTATCAAACACGTCAATTAAACTATACTAAACAAACTTATTTCATTAACTTTGCCAGAACAAATCATAAATTGAGCTTCATTCCATGGTATTCAGATTTGGGAGAAAATCCCTCTAGAATTGAGAGATTTAAAACGAAATTCCTTTAAAAAGAAATCAAAGGCCCTTAATCTTGAAAGCTACCATGAAAAATAGATTGTGAACCAAATAGTAACTTAATATATCACAGTAAAAGTTAGAGGTTCAAAGGGGTAATGGAAGTTTGTAACAATTTATAATTCTCTTTTAGTATTTTCCTCCATTCTTGAGGTATAGCATTCAAAATTGCTGATGATAGGAAAATTTCTATAGGCGACAATAAGGTTTGATATACACTGAGCTTCAACTTTAAAAATCACCAATTTTGTAAAAACCAAGGTCAACAAGTCTTTTTATAAACACTGATCTTTTGTCAAGTACTTTTAGAAATTCGTTTGAAACCAGTTGTCTGCAGCTTATCTAGCCATTTTAAGGCGCCTACTGTCTTTTGACGTATTCTAGAAAGCTATTAGCTGTTCGGATTTTCTAGATGGAAATCGCGTCAACCGAAAATACTATGGCAAAATATTCCCGGCCTACGAATTTGTTAGTAGTCTAGAACATAAACAAGAATTTTCTAGCCCAAGTAACTTCATGTTGCAAAGTTTTGTGGACACGAATTTTTTAGGGGTTCTTTTTTCCTTTAGCCAATTCTTTTAGATGACCTCCATTTGCTAAAGGTTTATTCTTTCGGATTTCAGTATGTCAGAATTTCTTAGGGAATGAAAATGTGTTCTCGAAAACTTTAGGTGGCCGCTTCACTAAATGATTTGTGATAATATGTGGGTTTTTGTTTCATTCCAGCCAATGTTTTTTTTTCTGGATCGTTCTGACTATATATTGATCAGACGAATTGGGACGTACGAATAATTTAGGGGAAACTTTTTAGTCTCCCTTTTCGTCTAGAATTTTCTAGGGGTTGAAAACAATTTTTTTAGCCAGTATTTCAGAAAACAATTTTCTAGGGACAATTTTTATAAATCCGAAAGTTTTAGGCTAACTTACTCTCCGGAACAGCTTTTTAACCGAAAACTTCGTTGGGTGCCCTTGTTTTGTCTGCCTGAGTGTTCCTGACTTAAGATAGCTAGCCTATAGTTTATTTTCAGGTCCTTCTCACTCTTATTTTTTATATACTTGGATCAGTGTTGTAAATTATACATTAAGATTACAATCCAAGAGTAAATAAAAGCTGTTGTTGTTGTTGTTATATATTAAGAAATGCATCGTGGGAGTGACAGCAAGTCCTATAGTAAAATCCCTATCAGATCCAGTGGATAAAATAAGCTAGTTTGGTTAATGCTTACCCACTGGATAGAGATAAAGTTATCCACCCTTTGAACAACCCACACCGCGGCAAAACGTTACGCGCATGCGTATTTGCTATTTCTTGTCGGCGCGCGGCCGCCCCAAGTTCCCCGCGAAACTGAAATGAAACAACAGGCACATACCCGTGATTTTCAAATTTCTGCTTAAAAGCATCCATTTGTGAACTGTTTTGTAAAAAAAATAAGAAAACTAGGTAATAAGTTCATGTCCTAGATACAACAATAGGTTAATTACGTTCTATTATGTTTCGGTCATAGAACGTCAGTAACATATTGGTGTATCTAGGACATGAACTTATTACCGAAAACTACTTCAAAAACTCATGAATAATTAATGAGCATTTTGTCCAATCAGATGAAACAAATCAGTCACGTGCATGCTCCTTTATACCTGATAAAATCTCATCATTCTAAAATGCCCGCGGAGGGATTTGAATTCTGTCCCAGAGGGAAACGGGGTTAATGATTGAGACAATGGAATTTCTATTGATGTTTCAGCTTTCTCATTGAATTGCTAATTAGGATGAACGTTTTATATAAAGAATACTAATGAACATGAAATTTTATATAAAGTTTCATCCTAATTAAGAATTCACTGATAAAGACCCAAAGATAGAAAAAAGTACACGGAACATAAGGTACCTAGATAATAAATTTTGCACTAAATTTACTAATATCAGCAGACTACCGAGATACACAGATAATATTTTTAAAATGAAGTTATCCAACTACCATTACTTGTTTACCGAGCCACTGTTTAGTTCCAATCATTAAACCAAACTCAAAGCCGTAAAATAATAAAAACGTGCATTAAACTTACGTATTTTGTGCTGGAGTTAAAAAATTGCCGTCATGTCAGTCACATCGCTTTCCAAGTCTTGAACTTTATCGAGGTAAACCACGACACCAAATCCTTCAAGTGCAGGTTATTCTTACATTGCGAAACGCCGCTTCAAACAACAAGTATGGTAATTTCTTCATGTCATTCCCTTGAGATGTTCGTAATTGCAGGCGGTGATTACTCGAATATTTGCATGGCGTTGTGAATACAAAGGTTCAATGGTTCATTAAGTAACCATTCCCTTGAGATGTGCGTCTTTCTTTCATTGCATTCTTAAAGCGTTTTTGAAGCCGTTTAAAACACTCACAGCACGTGTTTTATCAAGTCTAAAAATTCTCGGGCTTCGCCCTAGAATTTTTAAACTTGATAAAACACTGCTGTTCGTGTTTTAAACAGTACTTAAAAGCTAAGCCTAAGACTTTAACAGGTTGAAGTTTTCTTAATTTGTAATTCACTGTGAGTTTACTAAGTTATAAAATTATTTACTAAAAAAGTTGAAACCCTCGGTGATTTGTAATTGATAGCAGAGCCTTCGTTCTTTTGGCCAGCGGAGCATACCCGTTTTGCCGCGGTGTGTGAACAACCAGACCCTGAAGTAGAGTTGGTTAATGTGTGTCAATTAATGCTCAACGATCAGGTTTCACAATTATTGCTTGCCATAACCAGTGTCATATATCCTTAGCTATAGTATGTGAGTAAATTTATGTATCAAATGACTGTGTCAGTTACATTATCACAGTGCATTTCAGCTTTAATTCATTATCAAGAAATTGTTTTACCGGTAAGTACATATGAAACAATTACCCTATATCATTATGACGTCACGGCTTGTTTATGAGGGGGACAGAATCGACTTGAACAATAGAGTTTTGAACTAAATCTGCTCTGCTGAGGAAAATTTAACTTCTGGTTTCCAGATATCAGCTGTATCAATGTTTATCCCACAATATGTACCTTATTTGGTGGCTGTTACCGCTATTCTACGTTCTACAAAATGCATTTGATAGCGATTTCCTTTGTGTTGTTGCTGTTTTGTCCCCCTCCCACGACCGTGATCCTTAGCGTTTAAACAATAGATTGTTTTGATTTGACGTCATAATGATATAGGTCAATTAACTGTGGGATATATAACATAAACAATATGAATACATAACACTATTAATCTTCCCTGTTAATTATTCACAGAAGTTCAAACTACAACAAACCCATCTTGCCGCTGCTATTTATGATATCAGAATGAGCCAAACGTTGAGTAAATGCGTCTGTTGTCATCACATCCAGCGGTAATTCTTGAATGCGAAACTAGACTATTTGATCTACAATGTTTATGGTTATTTCTGGTTTTATATGCACTTTAATAATCATGAGTACGATAACCTTGAAGACAGATCCCTAACACAAATCACAATTCCTGTGCAGTTCCATGCACCAAGTTCTAGTAGGCTGCCATGAGTGCGATCCTCAACACCACTATCAGCACAATCAAGCAGATACCAACACCAATTGCCCAGTTGGCATATCTGCGTGCCATAGCACTATGTGTGGCAGCAGTTGCAAAATCACCTCTGCTGATTGCATCACGTGCCTGGATGAAATTTAATAGTATAAAGACCAACTTAGAGCCAACTTGACTTAACAACAGCATCAACATCACTGCAGTTTGTAACCACATCATTTCTTTGAAGGAAAATTGCCATTCGATAGAAACATCACTGCATGTTAGCCTTGTATGTCACACAAGAAGCCCACATCTAATAACTCTGGAGAAAATCCTGAATTTTAACATGAAAAGCTGAACCATAGGGGCTGATCAATGTCAGGACCCGGCTAAACCACATACCAAAATGGAATTTAGTGTGTTGGTTTCCCAGGGGGGGGGGGGGGGGGGGGTACTCCTGTTTGTGACGTATTATGTATGTGCCACGGGGGTGGGTCAGGGTTTTGAGCTCAGGGTTTGGGCAGATCAGGGTCAGGATTTGAGTATAATTTGGGTGCAGTCAGGGTTCAGGTTTTTTATCTACTATGTCAAAAAAAGACAATCTGTTGCCACATTTTGATCGCCTGCCCACATGCAAGCACTGAGGTTCCCATACATCGTGATGCCGCTAATTCGTACTTCAGTACTTATCGATGTACTTCAACTGGTGATTTGTTTACCCAATGACACGTCCCGACTTGAAATGTTCCGTATTATGCATGCAATCCCGGTACGCGGTATACCGGCCGGGGTATATATCCGACCGTGTTTTGAAAACAATTTAAATAAGGGGCAATCAGGGTTTTGGAGCTCGGATTGGGTCAAACAGGGTCAGGGCTTGAGCCTCTTGGCCTCACATACATACCCATTTTTCATGTAAGCCCCCCCCTGGTTGTTTTTTTGTGGAGGGAGGAAAACCCAGAGAAAAACCCTCAGAGCAAGGGCGAGATACCAACAAACTCAACTCACATGCAGTGGTGGCGAACAGGAATTGAACCCGGGCCTGACAGAGGTGAGAGATGAAACGCTTACCATTTGTGCCACCCTGGCTCCCGGGGTTAATTTATAGTGCTTTATAATCTGAAAAGTAGTAGCCAGCACTCTCATATACTGTATGTTGCTTGAAGGGGCTAGATCACCTCTGACCGTTGATTGGTTAAAAATTCAAAAATTCAAAACAACTTATTCATACATGTAGAGTAAGGAGAAATGAGACTGAAGGGATGAAACTCTCAAGATTTGTCATAGTATCTGTGCCTAGAGTAATGGGGGACGGAAGTGGAAATGGCAGATGACTTTATGTTTATGAAAATATTTGTGCGGCAGAGGAAATTGGAATGCAATTACATGTACAAAATGAGACGATGTAGCCTCTGTAAGTCAGAGATTTGGTTTCTACATGTATATCATTGGTTAAGTCAGAGTTAGAAAAACAACACAACTTTAATAAATTATTATAATATTGCTTTTACATCACTTCCATCCCTCATTACTCTAGGCACACAGTAGAGTATTTGAAACTCAACTACAACATATACATGTATCACTATTTCTAATGCTCTATGGCCAGTAAAACGTCTTCATCGATGTATTACGATCTACATGAAGATAATCTTTTTGACTAACAGAATATCTTTGTTTGGAATATATGAGCAGCCATTTTGAGTTTCCTCACTTGTCTTATTTTCTCTAGATTAGCATCATTAGGTAATGTGATACCACAGGAATCCCAAAGCTCTAGATTATAATAACGAATAACAAAGTGCTCTTAGATGTGGTCTCCCTGTGTACATCATCACAAAACATGCAATAAGAGATTGAGCCACCTGAACAGCTTGGATGCACATACATTGTAACAGCCTTTGATTTGTCTTTTGCAAAGACAGCTTTTATGAGAATATTAATGTATAGCCACAAGTTTGTTGTCAATCATTAAAGGCCACTTGACCAAATAAATACATCTAGAACTCTGTGGTTTTGATCTTAAAGTGCCAATGAAATGAAAAATTCGATCCCGTTTTTATTTTATTTTAATAAATTCTAGGCTTCTCTTATTCATTTTGTGCAATTAAAAATAAATTTGGATAGCGCGAACATATTTTTTTTCGCATCGAAGTCAGGTGGAATTGCCAAAATAAGGCGACAATTTTTCTGCTGTTAAATATATGGTAATCACATGCGTGACGTCACTAGGTCTGCGCATTTATATTCGTCTCCATAAATACTACAAAATAAGTGCATTTTTGGCCAGTTTTCAATTTAAATATGTAATACTTTGAGAAACCTTGACGATGGCCATAATTGTTCTAATAGAATCCTTGCAGTCAGCCATATTTTTACTTTTGTGAATATTAATGTAGGACCTAGTGACGTCACGCATGTGATTAGCATATATTTAACGGCATAAAAATTGTCGCCTAATTTTGGCAATTATACCTGACTTCGATACGAAATAAAATTATGTTCGCGCTCTCCAAATTGATTTTTATTTGCACAAAATGGCTAAGGGAAGTCTATAATTTAATAAAATAAAATAAAAACGGGATCGATTTTTTCATTTCATTGGCACTTTAAACTGCAAATCATTAGAATTTTAGGACATTTTAGCAATACTGTAACCATAATTCATAAGGTTACTAGCAAATCCTGTGTGCTGAGTGATACCACATGTTGGCATCTGTATATCACAATACAGCAATGATTAATAAAACATCAGTGTCATGTATATCTGATCATGATACTATACAGTGATTAATAAAACATCAGTGTTATATCAGATAGGGGCTGGTCGTTTATTATCTGTGAGGAGAGACTGGCCAAATTGCTGGGGGGTCATTTTCAAAATATGGGTTATTGAAGGGGAGTCATTTTTAGGTTTTTAAAGTTAAAGTGCTGGGTTGTTTTACTCTTGCGTTCCTTTCGCAAAAAGGACGCATTTTCAGGGTTCAATCATTTGTCCGTTAATTAACACAGTACACTAGTAACATACAAGATCTTTATAGAACACCTATCATTGGTACCTTTATATCTTGTTGACAAGTTTAATATAATAGTGGAAAAAAACTAGTGCTGAAAATTAATTAAGTCTTGTGATGCTTCGTCAAGAGAGGAAATCACCGGCAAACTTACAAATTCAGAAATCCATAAGGCTTCGACGGTGTCTAACCATGTGCGAACATCCTTACAGCAGTGTAGCAAGCATGACATCGGAAAACAACTGGAAACCCTTATGTCAGAAACGGGATTGACAGGGCCAAAGAAACAGAAACTTCTCTGTTTGAAGTGTGTGGGAAGACATTTGTGCAGTCGAGTATAAAACATAATTTATACACAAACAACTGAAATTAACTGAGATCCATACATGTCTAAAGCAACATTCCACTGTGCTCTATGGGGCTATTGTTTGAGCATGTTGAGCGCTCGTTTCATGTGACCATGCGCTTCTTCTTAAATAGAGAGATGAACAAAGCAAGCCCGACTTCTTCACAAACATGGGCACAATTCTACAAGGTAAAAAAAGAATTTTTGGAAAAAAATTTTTTTTGGGTGGGGGGGGGGGGGGGGGGTCACTTTCATACCATTGAGCTTTGTGTGGGAGGTCAAATTCAAGAGTGCTGATTAGTATGGGGGGCCATTTTCAAAATGTGTGTAGATGACACAAAACTGCCGGCCCCCCCACACAGATAATAAATGACCTGCAGCCCCATATACAAAAATTTACGTTTTATTAATCAGTGCTGTATTCGACAAACACTATGCTAGTGTCTACATGTATATGAGGGATGGTCTCACAACCAATCACTACCTCCCCTACCCTGGTTGGGTGAAATGTCAAGGTAATACAGTCTCCTGTATTGATGCAAAGAGACTGTCTCACAAGTATGGGTCCTATTTTTTGTACACTGCATGTGATGCAAACTATATGTGATATATATATATATATACAGCAATTTTCATAAATTCTGACCCCCTTACCATATATAAATATATATCAAACATATATCTAACATTATGGGATGTCATTGCTGATATTTTTTTCAAGTTGCCTATCATCAAGGGCTTCAGAAAAAAATATAGGAAGAGGTATCCCATAATGTTTGATACTTTTTTTATATATATTTATATATGGTGAGGGGGTCAGAATTTATGAAAATTGCTGTATATATATATCAAACTCATTAATAATTCATGAATGAAAAACAAAGGAAATCACTGAGTGTTAAGTTATCTGTAAATCTGATACAGATTTTGTCCTGATTTACATAAACTTTTGCTTCGATTTTCTCCGCCAAAATAAGTTGTATCTCCAAAATACATCTAGACGTTTAATAATCCAATAGAATGAGTGTCCATGCTTTATGGGATTTACAAACGTTCGAGTAAATCCGATAAAGCATGGACACTCATTCTTTATCTGTTATTAAAGGGCTCCAAGTATACTGTAGTGTCCTTTTACAGTCAGACTGCTGACGTGGTAAAGTTATATTAGGATTAATAATATCAAAATGTTACTTACATTGTTGGAGTTGATAATTGCAAAAAGTCCAACAGGCCAGAAACAGAACAAGCACGCGAACCATGACAGTGCACAGTAGTCAGGGGGAGCAATCCCAATTACTCCAACAACTGCAGGTGCTCCAGTTTGCTAAGGTGAAAAAAAACTGTCATTAAGGCAATACAGTTATTTTTTTCTAAAACAACTGCTCAGTTTCTTGTTTTCTGATTGGCTGATTGCCATTGGACAAAAGGACAATATACCATGGATTGTATGTGTCATGCAATACTGATTATGTGATAGCATGTGCGAGAATCCCCCCCTTAAAATGAAGCTTCTAAACTCGGGGTGTGGCTTATCCATGAGTGACTTATCTGTGAGTGAATACGGTACGATAAAAAAAATTTTTTTACATGTAGGTGCACTATAAAATTATGCTAACTCATACTTATAAAAATTAATCTAAATACAAAAACTATTTAAATTATATATTTCTGTATTTATGCATGGTCGTTGACAGGATCTCTGTCAATTTCCACTTATAGCAACATGACATGTACACTGTTAAGTAATAAAGGTTTGTACCTACCACAACTGTGACATTGTGATGTGATGTAAAAGTGGGGGCCTGATTTTGGTAGCTACCAGCAGGCGCTGGGTAACCTCCTGCTGGGTAACCTGGCTGTGATGGGTACCCTGGTGGACCCCCATGACCTTGTTGTATCGGGTATCCCTGTGGCCCCTGAGGATACCCTGCCTGACCACTGGGGTGCTGCTGTTGTCCCTGGGGATATCCAGGTTGACCCTGGGGATACCCAGGATATGGTTGTGCCATTGTTGGCTGCCCAGCCTGACCTTGCACAGGGTATGGCGGCTGGGTCTGGACAGGTGGCTGGGTCTGGCCAGGCTCCTGAGTAGGGTAGCCAGGTGGTGGTGGGCCAGGATATGGAGGTGGAGCACCGGGATTAAAACCTCCCTCGGGCACTCCTTGTTTCTCAGCCATGGTTTGTCAAGATGCTCTACAAGAACACATTAACACATGTTAATGAAAGGTATACATGTCGGTGAATTTGAGATGATGGTCCAAAGTGACATTATTCCCTGGTGGGAGATGGATATTTTCTGGAACCACACATTGCCCTTATTGATATACACCTATGGGCAATTCCACATGAGACATGATGAAAATGAAAATTTTCAAATCTTTTATTTTTTAGCAAACTTTATTTTAGTTAAGAGCAGACATCTTGGTCTATCAGATACAAGTGAGATATTGTGAATGTTGGCCACACCCGCTCCACGAGGGCCTTGTTTTCTGAAGTTTAAGCATCTTCCCAAAATGTAATGTCCACAACAGTTTTTGTGTAATGTCCGCAACACATATTTAAAGCAAATAAAAACTACTACAGTGAGCTTTGTTGAACTTTATCATAATAGTTGCGAACTCTGGTTATTAGCAAGTTCAGAAAGTCCATTTGTTTTCTTGGAACTCCTCACAACTCACAGGAATTAAGAATTTAAAAAGTTGTTTTTTGCTGTAATGTCCGCAACAGACATTTAGATATAAATTTAAAAAGAGTAATGAGAGGAAATTATATTTTTTTTAATTGAAAATAGAGAGGCCCACCTAAGGTGTGCTATGTATAAAATAAAGCAGCACAGCTATTTTAAACAAGAAGCTGCACGCAGCTTGAACTACGACGTATTTTTGTAACGTGGACTATCTCGGATACTGCGTGTTTGACAATTACAATGCACAATCAGATGCGAAAGTATGCACACACAGTTGATCTCATCTAAAACGAGTCAGAACACAAGTAAACAAAAGTAGAACATGAGCGACTTAAAGTGCATATAAGCTCTAGCCAGTTATCTTTGCATGATATCGATTGTACATGAAGTGGATAGTCCAATGGTAGAATATTTCTTGATTTGGGTGTTGCGTCTATGAGATATAAAGGTTTATATTTCCAATATGCTAATGATGTGATGTCTGAGAACTTTGAACTTTCTTATCTGAGTGTGCCTGATGAAATCTAACCTTTGATTATAATTCGATACCTGTTTATATCCAAACATCTTTGGATATTGTATTTCGCTTATGTTTTTAAATGTGCATTGGATCTGTCCAGACAGCACAGATCAATTGTATTACGTCGTTCATGTATTTTTATGGTCAATAACAGTTCCTTTACAAGAACTATAAGGTTAGAAAGTAGTTTAAATTACTGATAGCGCCTCGAAGTCTCACACGTTGCTCGTTCCACATTCCCGTAGTGGTAATTATTAGGTGATGATTTTATGTAATGTAAACAGTGTTAAATAAATCTATAACATTTAATGCGCATGCCTCCTGCTTTATCACTCGATCACAGCATCTCCGACCCACATTGTTAGCAGCAAAGGTCTGATCTGATCAACTTCTGTCGCCGATAGAACAAAAAAAAATTAAATAAAAAAAATAAAAAAAGACAGACTGCATTTTAACCCTTTCACCACTACAGGCCGGAAAAGCGGCGAATATGAAGCATGTACCTGGGAAAAATTATTGCATCAAACCTAGACATGCTGGAGATACGATGTTGCGATACTATTTCAAGGGATGAATAACTTCAAAGTCAGAGCTATAACAGGGATCGCTTGACTCTCCCACTTTGGAGAAAAACGCATTTGTTTTGGAGATCGCTGTTCGTTTCTTCGATTTTCGCGAATTTTGAGGAGCTGAAAATCGGCTCAAGAAAACCTTCCCATTTGCACTTGAAATCAAAAGCAAACACAAAATAACCACTCAGTCATTACAGTACCTTGTTTAATCTTTCCAACCAGCAGGTTTGTTTGCATAAAATCCACCAAACGACTGTGAAGCGTGCTATTCTTAATGCTGCACTTCTCTCCACCATGTTTTCCTGCTCCCCAACTCCAATTGCATGCTGGGTAATCAGCAAAAAAATCACAAGGGGATCCCCCCTCTGGGACTCCGGTAGGGTTTTTTTATAAGTCTTTTACCCCTACAACCAGGAGCGGTGATTTGGACTCAAGCCGTTGCTTTAAAGTGACAAAAGCACATCCTAATAGGTTGAGCAGGGGTAAAAGACTGCCAACTGCAGGATTCCAAGGATTCATTGAAGAATTTTTTCCAGTGTCTGAAAGCACAAACACAACGGAAAAACCCTGTGAAATCCCCTCACAAAGCCTACTAGAAGCAAACCAAGTACTTTTCAGCCATCCTCAGACTTAATGATGTCTTCAAGCTCTCTGACAGTGGCATATTTATCCAAAATTAGAGCTCATTTCATTAGAAACCCTACCGAAGCAGCCATACCTACCGTCAACGAGTGAACAGAATTCTCCCAAATGGCATTGTGGGAAAGGTTTGAGCCCTCGGCTTAAAAAGTCAGCAGTATTTAAATGACCCGGGCTAGCCAAACTTGAACTGAGGGGGGAGGGTTGAGTTAGCACTCTGAATTTCACCAATTCAGCCCAAACGCTTCCGGTGGTGAAAGGGTTAAGACTCCGGCAGAGTAATTAAGTTTGGGAAACATTTGTAATCTGATATTTGGTCTCTGAATGTAATGTCCGCAACGTGGAATTGCCCCTATTTCAAAAATGGTTGTCCCAGGCAAATGACATTCCCAGAGAGAATTGGATTGTGGTTATAACTTTCCAGCTGTGTGAAACAGACAAACTATAGTGTAATTTGAAAACACATTTGAAGGAGGCCATTAATATTCTTTTTTGACCCAAAAACAAATGAATTCACCAGACTTTTGGCTATAACCACAATCCATTTTTTTGAAATAGTGCAGCTGTAATCACATGTCATACACCCTTGCTCCGCACAGCCAATAATAACCTCAGAGCAGAGCATAGCCACATACCATTGATCTGAGTCCTTCTATACTATTAATCTTGTTCTAAATTAAGTCAAAGGCATTTGAAAACTTTACAAGAAACATAATTAACTTACACAATAGACCTTTCCCACATTCCATTCCAATGCTCACGACCAATAGAGATTGGAGTAGACATTTTCATACATTTACTGTATTTTTGTCTACCCCAATATCAACTTAATTGGTGCCATTGTTCGATTGAATGTGGGAATTAAGGTCTATTGAATGGTGTGAGGTGGCAATAATTGTCAAATATTATTGCCTTCTTGTCTGTGAAACAGATGCTTATAATTAGCAATTGTGTCTTGCAATTGTGCATGTGAATTTTTCTCACAAAACAATCTTACAGCTAGCTAGAACTTATATGTATTCATTATTGCTCCATACCCCGATGTAATTACATTGTAACTAATCAATCGAAATCGATCATCGGAAAGATGATAGATAAATCAATATTAATTAGCTGATTAATATAGATTACTATTGATAATCGATAAAAATCAATAGTCACAACTTTTTCATGTCTGATCAAGTGGTTATTATCGATAATTATTAGTAATTGGTTGGGCCATCCTGTACCGCTCAAAACGAGACACAGCATTGGCTTACCCAACAATACAAAACTCCCTAACCTTTAGAACATGCAGTACAAAAACAATAGAGCTACAGGATAATGGGTGCAATCAGAATACAGGTCTCGAGCAGTACAGGATTACTGAATTGGTCATCCATCAAGTGAGGAGTAGATTAAAATATCATTGGTCAATCATTATTTGTGGTGGTAAAATCAGTGGGCCATATACACATATACCACATCTTTTAAGGTGCAACAACTTCAGCTAGTCCATTTAACTGTAATTAGACAATCAGAGCTACCCTGGCTTATAGGTCGGACCTCTCATCTCAGTTTATGGGCCAAAACCCCTGAAGCATAACTGGCAAAATGCTTTCTTCGCATGTCGCTTTCTTCTCCTCACGTATCCACCTTGCCGCTTCATGGTGTTCTGTGCAGAACCTCTGTGAAGCTTTAATTTTCACCTAGTTTAATGTCTGTGAGTGGCCCTCCAATTGTCAAAGTCATCACTTTGTAATATAATAGTTAGGTTGTTTGTTAAATTACAGTTCCGTTTTGTACTTGAAGTATAATAGTTAACATTAGATTTGCTATGAGTGCTGCATAGTTTCAGTGGCATGAGTCCTCCTCATACATGTATGAAAAGCAGGTACCAAGTGACTGGCTTGTCATCAACAACAATGGTAGGCAGAATGTTTTGACTTTTCATCAGTATTAAATCAAACTGTTTACAATCTGTTTGTTGTGTGTTTATAAATGTGATCGCAAACTAGATCTCAGTTTACTAGAGCACAGTTTACGCAGTTGATGCCTTCATTTTCTCTCAGTCAAACCAAGTAGAGATCGTACCAAGACTTGTAAATGAAATGCACTAGCCCTGTCTTGAATAAAATCATGCCCAAGCTATATTTAAAGAGTGATTGATAAAAATCGATCAAAATCGATATACATCAATAACAATCGATAGACATCTATAAAAATTGATAGTTATGCATGCCCAAGAAAATGTGTTTTAGATTTTTACGATAAAATCTATTAATTACTATCAATTATTTATACTTACGTCGGGTCCATAGTTGGCTTGTAAAAAGTGACGGACAAACTATTCAAAAGAACTTAAACCTTGTCGGGTCAATTGTCATTGCGAGTCATTCTTCAACGACACAGCATATGTTTGTTTGCACAATACAATTATACCCGGGGGTATAGCCAATCGATGAAATCGATGATCGGAAATCCAATCGATAATCAATATCAATCGATAAAATTAGTTAATTGATATTGATTGGTATCGGTCAATCGATGACCAATCGATAGTCACAGAAAAATTATCAATCGATGATATCGATTGAGCCTGACACGTTAATTTCGCGATTTTGGGGTGTGCTTAATTTTTGCGAATCTTCTAAAAGGAAACGCAATGGAATATCATGTTACTGGCAAAATATTGAGTTTTTAAGTAAATTTGTCAGTTACTTTACCTACCTGCCTTGTTTATATTAATCCTTTCAAAATTGATGTCAATCGATTGCAATTAAGGGCAATCGATATCAATCGATAAGGTCACAACGATTTGGTCCATCGATTGTTCATCGATTTCCAATAGCAATCGATTGATTGGTATCGATTAGCATCGATTAATATCGATTTTAATCGATCATCGATTTCATCGATTGGCTAATAGCTTTTTATACATGTACTCCTAAAACTGCTAAAATAAACAATCTCGTCTTCGTTTCTACGCTACCGTATAGTTTTCGCCAACTATAACCTCTTCAGAGAGAAATCGTCTTTCTAAATTTTAACAGTACCATGCATACTACATACATCAAAATATGTCCAAAACGTTCCATCGTGCTAGACTGTTCCTAGCTCTTATTTTCCCTAACATCGACCGTCTTATCCCAGATAACAAAGAATAATTCACTGGAACAACACTACTTATCCTTACCTCTGATGAAAGTTTGTATAAAGCTTGAAAAGTGGGTGATCCAAAGCTAAAACTAGCAAACCATTTGTTTTAACGCGAAACGGAACTAACTTTCACCATTCCAAGAAATCGAACGATGACGTCATACATCACGTGACTAGACGTGAGCATGCTGTGGATAAACACAGGAAGCCCAAGCTATGTTTATGTAAATTTAATTTTATAAGGGTTTGTACGGGAATTTTTTAATCTGGCTTTTCGATAAATATACTGCAATAAAATGAATAAAACATATAATATGTGATATAATATGCACACAGCGGTCAAACGTCTGCGCATGTGTCAAAAGTCTTGCAACAACAACCTATTCCAAAACAAATTCAAAGCGAGCCGGCGGCCGTCACTGTTCACAAACCCGCTTTCAAACGTTGAGAACTTCTTTGGTAAATTACGAAACAATTTGGTAAACTCACAGTTTGAAGTTTGTTCAATTTCCCGTCGACTGTGAAAATAAAAAGCTTAACTTCCACGTATTTTTCTTAACTTTTGGGGGTAGAAGTTCACTGTAATATGTTTTAAAATAAATTTTGGGCGGGAAATTCGGTAGTCTAGAAACCTAAGACCTAAGACCTAAGACCTAAGACCTAAGACCTAGAAACCTAAGACCTAGAAACCTAAGACCTAAGACCTAGAAACCTAAGACCTAGAAACCTAAGACCTAGAAACCTAAGACCTAAGACCTAGAAACCTAAGACCTAGAAACCTAAGACCTAAGACCTAGAAACCTAAGACCTAGAAACCTAAGACCTAGAAACCTAAGACCTAGAAACCTAAGACCTAGAAACCTAAGACCTAGAAACCTAAGACCTAGAAACTTTATTTGTATTCGAGTGTTTGGCAAGCGAAATTCGTGAATCGCCGAGTTCCATTTAATAGGTCATTAACTAGTCTGTTCGTGTTTACATTTTTGAAATTACAAACTCATCTCTTGAAAGCCTTGCGTTTTGTCACTGAAATATCCATCTTTGCATAAATGAAAGAATGATCACAATTTAATGGTGGGCTGTGCGTACCAGAGTAAACAAAATAACCAGGAGCATTGGTAATAATAAGGAAAGACTTATTTGTATGGCGAAATATTGTACTAGACTTAGATAATACTTCCCTAAGATGCCGTCGCTAGCTTTTATTCCACTCAGTTCGGTGGAGAAATGAGCTTACGGTAAAAGACCTAGAAACCATCTAATAAGGGATATATTTATACAACTGCTTTTTTGTTTTGGTATTTTTTTCTTGTTTTTGTGCAAAAATTTACGTTGTCTACAATCTCTCGGGTACAACGTAGGCTTACCCACTGAGTGCGAAGAAAATATTAGTGTTGCAGTCACATTGAGCATGCATCAATCTCCTTCAGACAGTACATTTGCCACTGGCCAATCAAAAGAGACTGTTCCCACGCTTAAGCCAAGACTAAGTTGTATATTTCATATTATTTCTGATAAAAAAAACTGTTTCTGGACGAGAATCGCCTTTCCAATGAAAGTCACTCTTTGTTGATGTTTCCACAGGGGCCCGGTCAATTTTATAATTTCCACTCACAGTTCAGTTTCGTTCGATTTTCTTGTTCTGTCATTCTTTTTCCGGTTCAATATAATTCTTCTTTGTCCTCCTAGTTTGTTCATGTCATTTCCTGTTCGATAAATTGTTTCGACAAATGTATGGAAAACTGAAAACACGATTGCACGCTTCCAGCATGGATCTTAAAAAGATGACCCATGCTTTCGGTCAGAAATCCGATTTTACGGAAATTATTTGGCATCGAATTCCTGTGAACTGGTCTTAGATATACAAAATACAGTTTGCAAAGTACAGTAAGCCCCAACAGTTAAGGTCTTAGGTTTCTAGGTCTTTATAGGTTTCTAGGTCTTTATAGGTTTCTAGGTCTTTATAGGTTTCTAGGTCTTAGGTTTCTAGGTGCTCAATTTACAGCCATCCGGAAACGCAAACCAATTTACATAAATTACATAAACTTTCTCGTTTTAATTTGTAACAGAATTATTCACTTAATAAAACAGACGAGACGTAATAGCTCGTTAGATTTTTTATGGGCTTTTGAACAGCTTTTAAAATCATTTTCTCAACTATAAATACTGTTACATGTATCCAAGTCAGACTTCAATTTCATCCAATCAGACTGAAGCATTGTTTTGGCTTCCCGCGCGTTGATCTGCTACCCGAGTATTTTCATCTTTTGTGGGAGCTCGCTCGAAAACGTATATCATGCTAGCAGAGGATTAGCAGAGCCTTATTTTCTTTGGTTTTCTAATCTCTCTCCAATGAGAGCGAAGAAAATAAGATATTCGTGTTACCGTCGTCCAGAAACAGTTTTTATTAATCAGAAATACTATGAAATATACAACTTAGTCTTGGCTCAAGCGTGGGAACAGTCTCTTTTGATTGGTCAGTGGCAAATGTACTGTCTGAAGGAGATTGTTCTGATGCATGCTCAATGTGACTGCAACCGCACTAATATTTTCTTCGCACGGGTAAGCCTACGTTGTATCCACCTCTTTTCTGCCAGTTCACTGACCCACCCGAGAGATTGTAAAAAAAAGCAGTTATATAAATATATCCCTTATTTATAGATGGTTTCTAGGTCTTTTAAGCTCATTTCTCCACCGAACTGAGTGGAATAAAAGCTAGCGACGGCATCTTAGGGAAGTATTATCTAAGTCTAGTACAATATTTCGCCATACAAATAAGTATTTCCTTATTATTACCAATGCTCCTGGTTATTTTGTTTACTCTGGTACGCACAGCCCACCATTAAATTGTGATCATTCTTTCATTTATGCAAAGATGGATATTTCAGTGACAAAACGCAAGGCTTTCAAGAGATGAGTTTGTAATTTCAAAAATTGAATTTCAAAAATTAAATGGAACTCGGCGATTCACGAATTTCGCTTGCCAAACACTCGAATACAAATAAAGTTTCTAGGTCTTAGGTTTCTAGGTCTTAGGTTTCTAGGTCTTAGGTTTCTAGGTCTTAGGTCTTAGGTTTCTAGGTCTTAGGTTTCTAGGTCTTAGGTCTTAGGTTTCTAGGTCTTAGGTCTTAGGTCTTAGGTCTTAGGTCTTAGGTCTTAGGTTTCTAGACTACCGGGAAATTCGCGCGGCCGCCCACGCGTAGACGTTTGACCGCTGTGTGGTCGTATGCACACAGCGATCAACATTTGACTGGTTAGGGTTGGTTTTATGGGATGGGATAGGGTTTGACTTAGTGCAAAATTATGACAACTGAAGAATGGATAATCAAGGGCATACTATAATTATTGTGGAATACTCAAACACTCGTGTGATTACCTGTGAACTATAGCCATGACTTAGCCCTAAACATGTGTTGTTTACCTGTGGACCCCATGTTATAAAATTAAGTTTTGAAAAATAAAACATTAATTGGTCCAAATCCTCCCCCCCCCCCCAAAAAAAAATAATATTATTGTAGTACCAGTTCAAAAAAATTGTACCAGACAACTGATTTTTAAAAAAATACAAAATTGAACCCTAGCTGTTACACTCGTTCTCAATAACACGTGCAGGTTCGAAACGAAACTCCTGACTTCGAAGTCGTTTCTGGTGGATGTCAATCAAACGGTTTCCATGGAGTTTGAAGTGAACCGTTGTGTGAGTAAATTCGGGAAACTAGCATTTTATAAACATGGCAAAGTCTTTCCCAAAGTCGCTTAGATGGAGAGTAATCATGCTTACAGCCAAGGGTTTGCAAAATAGGGAAATCACATAAACTTTATGTGTGAGCGAGCGAGCGGTTTGTGTATAAGATCAAAATAGGGAAATCGCATAAACTTTATGTGTGAGCGAGCGGTTTGTGTATAAGATAAAAATAGGGAAATCGCATAAACTTTATGTGTGAGCGAGCGGTTTGTGTATAAGAAATCTGATTGTTTATATAGCTTCAAAGGTCTTGGAAAAATAATTATAGTTATTTTTATTCATCCAGTTGCAGATATGCTCCTTATAAGAGGTTTTATCGAGCAATACCCTTGAGTTCTACCTCGACGAGCTCCAGGCATGGATACAACATTCGACAGGGCAAAAAAAAAATTGAAACTCTCAGGACATGGATTATCGGCAATGCTCTCCACTCTCGACTGACATTTCGGTGAGGAATTCAAGCAAATAACAATCGTTTTTCGGCTTAGTATCCGCCATATCTCTACCTATGTCGCCTCAAATTACTTACGATTTCGTTGACCTCCTACACTATTTATGTTTCCTCCACATCTGGGAGTTGTATGGCGACGTTTTATTTAGCATGCAGACCAGTGTTGCCATAGAAATATAGTTGAGTGACATCCACCAAATTGACGTTTTCCGTTGGAAATTCAATTTCGAACCTGCACGTGTTATTGAGAACGAGTGTAAACAAATTAACCAGGGGTTAAAATTAAACCACAACATAATTTATACATACATGTAGCAAGCATATTAGACTTGAAAATAATCTTGAAGAGTAGGTGGTTGTAAATCAAAAAAGGATGTTGTAGTAGAACCATACATACAAGTAAATGCATTTCTAAGTAATGCACAAACAGAGTACATTTTACCCACTGGACTCAGTCCCATCTTTAAGTTCTTCTTAAAATCCAGAAATGCAAAATATGTGGTAATATCACCAAAAACCCATTCAACGGCTATCCTTACAGTGCTCATTGAAGAATTGAAAGCCATTTCATCATTGGTCAAATGGCCTTGCTGATAGGGGGCCTGCAGATGCACCCTCACTGGATATGCAGGGTCTCCATATATACAAAGGGGCTGGCCATTTGGAGCATACGAGTACAACTGAAGTTCATCTCGCAAACCAGACATCCTCAACATTCCAGCATCATGTCTTTTCCCTTCTATAATGACACACATGCAGACAAAAAAATATAAATACAATAATCATATTCATCATCATGCTATATATTTTAATCCCATTCAACATTTTGGAAGTGCAGCTACATGTAGTATTATAAAAGGGTGGTTAAAAAAAAAAAAGTAAACTAATTAACAATATTTTTTTATTAGATCTACAGCCCGCCAATGGGATACAAGTCATTAGTATAAACCAACTAGTGGACTATTACAAATCCTGCATTCTGATTGGCTACCCTACTATAGGTCTATTTGTGATAGCCCATGGTAGAGAAAAACCACACGCATTTTCACGAAATAATAACATTTTTCAACTTCAATTTGTTTCTTTCTATTATTTTTTATTGTCCGACTAGTTAGTTTATACTAAAACAATTAGACCTCTCGCCCTCATGAGCTACGAGTGAAATAGCCCATTCGGCTGCGCCTCATGGGCTATTGACTCGTAGCCCATTCGGGCTGCGGGTCTAATTGTTAAATAGCCCATGAGGCACAGCCGAATGGGCTAATAACTAGTAGCCCATGAGGGCAACAGGTCTAACTAGTATTGTTTTAGTATAAACTATAACTAGTCGGACAGTAGAAAATAATAGAAAGAAACAAATTGAAGTTGATTTTTTTTAATTTCGTGAAAATGTGTGCTGTTTTTCTCTACCATGGGCTATCACAAATAGACCTATAGTAGGGTAGCCAATCCGAATGCAGGATTCGTAATAGTCCACTAGTTGGTTTATACTAATACAATATACTGGTATATATGTCATAATCATTAAAAGCCACAAAATATTTCAAGGTCCTACCTGTTTAACTTATAATTAATTTCTGTCAGCTTATCATAACCTATAGATTATTTACTGGCCAGCTGCTGGAGGTCAACATAGAGATAAACTGTGGCAGAGGCACACATTTTTCTCCATACGGACTGACCCTAAGCTGGTGATAGTGTTCCCTTAACCCCCACCCTTTTCCCTTCCCCCACCCACTCACAAAGCCAATCAGATTGCATGATTTACATGGTTACCACCAGCTGCACATGCAGACAAATTATTAATTATTGATACATATAAATTAGAGTGCATTAAGTAGCGTCAGACATAAAACTCATGAAATATCTAATTAACTAGTGCTAAATAGGGTAATACCGTATTTATATTTCGAATGAAATTAAAAGGTTTGAGAACTTCACTCTCGTTATTTACATTGTTTTCTATTGTTTAAATAGTGCTAAAGAGCACTAAATTATTTCATTGGTTTAATGAGCTCTACCATAATCATAAATTATTACATCTAAATTCAAATTACTGTATATTGTATTACCGCACTATGTATACAGTTTAATTGTTACGTAGTTATCATTAAGTTTACACTCACCTACTGGTCCACAGCTTGGTATTTCAGAGCATGTACTCTCTTATGACCATTGTACATGATGCGCTGATTTTCTCCAGGTCGGCAAATGGGTCTGACTGTTCCATCTACAAAACCCCAACAGTTATCTAGGGCTGCTCCTTTATCATAGATAGCATTTGCGAACTCTTCGAGACGATGCGGCTGCAACCATGGCTGATTTAGATCACACAAGAGATAACCATGACTTCTGTAAACATACTCGGAGACTTCAGCTAAAATGAGACTTAGTTCAGGTACCGATCTACCAAATCGTGGTATCATGTCACTCAGACGACACGGATACGCAAACCTTTTAAGTAGAACACACAAAGCTTCCATTCCCGAGGTTACGGTTCCATTGATGCAGGTGAAAGTATCGGGAAGTTGTAGTACTTCTGCAAGAATGGGAAGCTCTGACTTGCCAAATCTGAACTCCGTTTTACATTCATCGTCTGACATGTTTTCCACGTCAAGCTTTTCATAATTCCAGTATGGTAAACACGGGTTTTTTCTATCAGTCACCTCATAAATGGCTAGCAACTCGTCCTCCTCTATGATGTCATCTATAAAAATAGGTACCCAAAGGGTACGTGTGTCTACTGTATTTTTGTCTTCTTAAATTTGGGAGTTACAGGCCTGAAATATTCAACGATACAGTAGTTATAGTCACAGATCATAGTAGTTGAATACTGAAATAAGTTTTTTTCAAAGTGTACCTATGTGGCAAGCTAAAAAATCAGCCTAGGAATCTTTTGTCTTCTTTACATCCTTTTGGGAGGGGGGTGGTCAACAATTAAGAAATAGAAAACATTTCCTGTGTTTCTATAGAGTTATAGAAATACAAGTGGAAGTTTGGGAGAATGAGAAATGGCAGTGAGAACACGAGCCCGAAGGGCGGGTGTTTCCACAGCTATTTCGAGTTCCTCCAAACTTCCACAAGTGTTTCTATAATCTATAAAAACAAGGGGAAAATGTTTTCTATTTCCTTTATATTAAATAACCCACAGAAAATAAGTACAACAATGGAAAATCACGCATTTATTAGTATTACAAAAATGTAAATTCTCCTAACCACGCAATCAAAACATCATCAACTGATCACTAGCTCAAGTGCACACTCAACTTATAGAGTTATAGAAACACAGCTTTCAGCCAATCAGAGCGCATGTACATGTACTATCAAATCTAATTTATAAAGTTTTGTACTGGGAGGCTCCGCCCCGAGATCCAAACCCTAACCCCCTTTTATATTCCAATTTTTTTCCTACTTTACAAGTTAGCAAAACGATTTATTTTAAGTTTGCAGCCTGTTTCAATATTTCAGACAGATTTATTGCAATCACTGTACTGGAAAACTGTAACAATGCGTAAGTATCTGTGAACTGTATGTAATAACTTTTACCATTTCAAATTCTGAATAACATCCTTTTTAACTTCGATAATTTATGTTCCTGAAATAATTACGTAAATTGTATAACTAATCACTGAGAACAAGGTGACTTCAATACAGTGATTGCAATAAACTTGCAAAAGTATTACTTGACTAATAGACACTGCATGATGCGTTGATTTTTTTTCCCAGACATATATTGCAATCACTGTACTGGAAAACTGTAATAATGCATTAGTATCTTATTAAAATCGTATGTTCATTTCAACTTTTGAATAACATCTTATTTTGCTAAATAAATGGCCCTATTTCATTATGATGTTAACAACGAAAACAAGCCGCTATTTGAGGAGGATAAAACACAGATTTGGATTAAAACACAAAATATGTTGAAATGGGCCTCATTGTCATTTCCAGCTGTTCTAGCTCTCTCAGTACACGAGGCCGTCGTCATAATTCTCAGTCTCGACATCGCATGGCACTTGGTATTCAATTGCTGTGAAGTACATTGAACATTTATTGAGCTATACATTTTTTGTTTACAAAAGATAAATGTTAAAGACGAAGCCAGTGGCTTATTTGATCTTTTGACAAGGGTCATTAAAATACAATTACAATAATTACATCGACATAGAACTTGAAAGTATCCCTGAAAACCTTTCATTTGACCAGTTACACACACTCTGCGAAAGCTGTAGCTAATCAAGTTTGTAAATCTTAGGAAATTCATGGTAAAATTTGGACTTAAACTCACCGATATCTTGCAGAAACTGGCCTCGCTTGGTAAAACTAAAAGGCAGTTCAGCTCAAACCTTTACACGTCATCGTCGGCGAATAGTCGTCCTTTTTCGTCCCCATTTTCTGATTGGATATCGCTACTAAATGAAGATCCGAGTAATGCACGAAAGCCATCAACACGTTTAATTGGTCCCGAATAATTATCGACAATGTTAACATCCTTACATCGGAAAATCAACAACATTCGCTATTATCGCACTTCGGCCATCTTGGATTGAAAGCGAGGCTTCCGGGTTGTCCGTTACGTAGCGCTTAATATTTGCTCTGTTGTTGGTCGCGAGTTTGGATGAAAAAGCTATTTCATCTCCACTTCTGTAATTCCAAATGTACAAATAATAGTCAGAAAAGAAGATCTAGAGATTCTTTTCACATATTTGATTCCAATGAACAGCTCTAAAAGCGATGGAGTTTGAAAATACGCGGATATGTCGACCCATACTTCAGACATCGATAAAATATCCAGTGAGTAAAAAACAGCTGATTATAAAATACTTCTTCGCTTAAATAAGTGTGACAGGTTCCCCCAGACTAACAGATAGCAGAAGTCCATTTTCTACACCTAAAAAACAAGAGAGAAACCTCACTGCAGTATACCCTGCCACTTCCAATGATCACTTGAAAACCTGTGAAAAATCCTTCATAATTTTATAGCTTGGGTGTACTCATTCTAGGAATGATTTGGGTTGGAAATGGTTAGGGTTTTTGGCAAATTTTGGGTTAGGTTTTTAGAAGGTTTGTATGAGGATTTGAGGAAATGCATTATCAATGAAACAAAATGGTTCACTTGCATGGATGGCTGATAACATTGCATTGGTACTGTAACTATATCATATATACATAATATGGCTCCTGATACATATATCATCATATGTATACCAGGTAGTGTATGTTAAGATGACGATAATGACAGTATTACTGACTTGCAATGTTGGGCCATTATCAACAAATGGCTACTTGGAAATTGACCAAAATTACCTGTAGAGAAACTGAGATATGGGTCATTTGACCATGTACAATGATGATAGTGACAATGGAAATGGTACTGGTGATGGTATTAATGCAAAACAATATTGATGTTGATGACAGTGCTAATAATGGCAACAAAATTGCAACAATGACTACCTAATTGTTTTTAAATCACCTAACTTTAGTTTTCAAACTTTGTACAATTATTTTAATTTCCAATTAATTTATAATTGAAGTGAATATTAATCTAGATATTCAGAATCAGCTGATCAGGTTGGAGTCTGGCAGGGTACAGCCTACTTTTAGTTGAGCAATACTGTAAAATTATAATCAGGCTGGATATAGCCAATGGGTTAGGCCTTGTATGTCTCGGTAGTAACTATTTTGTAAACCAACTATCTCGTGCTTTAGGGGAGCAGCCATACTAACAAGTACCATCCAGCTTTTGTATCACTATTAATATTATATTTCAATCATGTAAATAAATTGTAACATATTAAAATATATTGTAATAATAATTTATATTATGTTAATAAATACTGCCAGACCCCAACACTGTCTCAGTTGTCTGTTTTGGTATATTACAACATTTTGTACAATATATTTTCTTCTGCCATAATCATTGCAATGATGCAACTGTTTTTTTATAACCTACATGTAGCTGCTAGCTGGATTGGTACTCCAGCATCATTTACATCCTGTTTATCAATTTATTATAATTAATATTATTTCTTTCCCAAGCCAAGCCACAGAAATTATGGAGGATAGCTTGATTTGAATTTATTCACAGATAGAGCAGATTTGTTTAACCCTGTTTAATAAAATCGAATAGACCTAACAGTCTGGTTACTGGTAAGTAAAATCAGTCCAAACTCCAAAATATTATTATTATAAGTAATGGCATGGCATAAGGTAAATTAGTTATCAAATTTTCCCCGAGAGCTGACGGGGATAAGGGAGAATTTGCATAAATCCTCCCAAGGGTCAAGGGGAAATTTAATCACTAGCTAATTTCATGCTATTACTTTGTAATACTATTATCACTGACTAATGAAACTAATCCCAGAGGACTTTAGTTTTTCTCTGCCTAAACTAAAGTTACCATGGTTGAGTTTTTTTTATGTTTTGTTTTGCTTGATTGAGCACCATTGGTTGAACTGGACCCTGCAAGTGTGTTGATTTTGTGAAGAATAAATAAAATGTCAAGTAAAATGTAAAAATAAAATGTAATATGCATGTGGCTGACTAAATATTCCAGGAGCACGCATAGAGTTTAATCATGTCATGTTTGTGGTTTTAAGTATAATTATCTCACATGTATGGAAGAAGTGGGTTTGACAAATGAAGAGAAGACCTTTCTTGAGCCATAAAATAGGTAGGATACAGGGTTGACAGGCATTCATGCACTCTGCTAGGGACTAATTTTTATAATGACCTGCCATAACCCTCATCAGCATGCATGCCCTTCTAATTTTCATTCTCCATGTCAATGAGAGAAAATTAGAACAAGTATCCATGCTGATGAGGGAATTTAGAGTTTAAATGTCCCTGAACAAACAAAGAAAGCTGAGGTGATTGTGGTATTACTAAGAAAATCCCAGATTAACTAATAAATAAACCTTCATTTCATACCAGAAATTTGACAGTGATAAATATCATTGCATAACACCCATGACCATTCTAATAAAACCTCCCAAAATATTTCCCTTTGATTCAGTATACAAATACATATGATATATAATATATTTGACATAAAAAATATTATTCACACATTAAAACTTTAATATGATGGTCATGACACTTTCAAAATTAGTGCCAATTTATTATTAGTGGTGTGCAAAGTACACAAGTCTTATTCGTAAAATGAAAAATAACGATCAACGTAAAAATAGTCCCATGTGCATTAAAAAATATCAAAATATAATAATAGAGGGTGGCTGGTGCACGTGTATATATATTTATTGAGAACAATAACTTAACATGTTCCATTCGCCCTGCTAGGTGAGGTTTCTCTCTTCTTATTTTACCTGTAGAGACCGCCGCTAGCTGTGAGTCTGAGGGAACCTGTGACACTTTAACCGAAGAAGTATTACTTGTTTTTTTTCTCACTCTATAGCTCTATACCTCTGGATATTTATCGAAGTCTGAAGTGTGGGTCGACATCTCCGCGTATTTTCAAACTCCGTCGCTTTCTGAGCTGTTTATTGGAATCAAATATGTGAAAAGAATCCCTAGATCTTCTTTTCTGGCTATTATTTGTACAATTGGAATTACAGAAGTGGAGATGAAGTAGCTTTTTCATCCAAACTCGCGACCAACAACAGAGCAAATAGTAAGCGCTACGTAACCGACAACCCGGAAGCCTCGCTTTCAATCCAAGATGGCCGAAGTGCGATAATAGCGAATAGTGCCTACAGCTTCTTTAAGAAGCAGTAGACACAAAAAGTGATACTGAATATTCTCTTATTGACTTTTTGCTAAGCATGGCGGCTCGTATCAATTAAAAACACGTCGCGTCGTTGTTGTTGCCATCTAAAGTTGCAAATTAAGCGACCACGAAGCCGAGGACGAGATGGTAGTGCCAGACTTCTCACGGTCAAATCTCGTACTCGTACTCGGAGTGACTCGGAGTTACTCGGAGTCGGATCTAAAGCTCTCTAGTGCCTATTGGCCGGTAACAAAACGTGCAGGGGACTGGGACCGAGTTTATCAGAATTACTCGAATTCTAAAATGAAGTTGATCACATGATAGCCGAGCATGTTGAAATTAGCATGTGTGCCAAGTTTGACGTGATTCAAGTGAATCTTTTCTGAATTATAAGCAATTGAAATTTCCTTGGTTAAAAAATAAGAGTTTGTAAGGGAAAATTGACAAATTTGATGCCTTCTAGCATCGTCAATATTGAGCCAAAGTTCACCAAACTTTCCAGACTAGCTGCTGGCACGTGACTGTTTGGATTGTGAGGACCCTGACGAGCTGGTTGATATTTATAACTCTGTTCTGCGTGATACGCTTGAGAAGCATGCGCCTGAGATTTCACGTGCAATCACCCTTCGCCCACACCGGCGCCATGGTATACGGATGAACTACGTGCTGCCAAGCGTGAAAAACGCCGCTGTGAACGGGCGTATATAGCTTCTCGGATTACAGTACACAAACAGATCTATTATGAACAGTGCCGCAGTTATAATGCTTTGCTTGAGCCAAACAAGAGCCAGTACTACAAATCAAAAATTGAAGATAGCGATCAGAAGAATCTGTTCTGGATGATTGGTGGAATGTTCCATGTTAAGCCTATACCTCCCCTCCCCTCTCATAATTTGCTTGAACAGCTTACTGAGAAGTTCAGCAGATATTTCATAGACAAAATAAATAATCTTCGAGAGGGTCTATCATGTATGCAAGTACCAGAATTGTCTGTAAACATCAGTGTCACATGTTGTTCGCTTGCTGAATTCAGTGTGGTCTCCATGGAAACTGTACGCAAGACCATCTTCAATGGATGCGCCTTCCAAGTCATGTTCATTTGATCCAATTCCAACTCGGACTCTAAAGGATTGCCTCGATGAAGTGCTTTCTGCAATTACTGCTATTGTCAACTTGTCGCTGCAGACTGGCGTATTCCCTATGGTGCTCAAGAAGGGCCGTGTTCTTCCTTTTATCAAGAAGACGACCTTGGACCCTGACGAGTTTGGTAACTTTCGATCAATTACGAACCTTGCATTTCTGTCGAAAGTCCTTGAACGAATTGCGGCTGGCCAGTCCCGCAATTACCTTGTGGCCAACAAACTCTACCCCAGTCTACAAGCGGCATATCAGCAGTACAATAGCACTGAGACTGCGCTATTACGTGTTCATAATGATATTCTTCGTGCCTTGGACCAAAAGAAAGAGGTTGTTCTGATACTCCTTGACCTGTCCTCTGCTTTTGACACTATTGATCATGATATACTTATCAGTGCAGACTTGAATCTCAGTTTGGATTTACTGGATCTGTCCTTAGTTGGTTAACGTCTTATCTTCACGGTCGCTCTCAACAGGTTGTGATAGAAAGTACTGAGTCCAAGTTCCAACCAATTACATCTGGTGTCCCTCACCTCGGTATTGGGCCCATCGCTATTCATATTGTATTTTGCCCCCTTACAAGACATTATTAAGTCACATGGCCTCGATTGTATGCTTTATGCACACGATTCGCAACTCTACATTACGATGAATCCTGCGTTTAGGCAGTCATCACTGGATAGCTTAGATCTTTGTATTCAAGACATTCATACTTTTTTCCTTGCAAACAAACTTGCCTGTAATCCATCTAAGACGGAAGTAGTCCATTTCTCCTCTCGGTTCAGTAAGCTTGAGCCTATCTCTAGCATCATACTTGGTAAACATAGTCTAGTACCTGCAAATGAGGCTCGTAACCTTGGCGTCATTTTCGATCGTCATTTGACTATGTCTCGTCATGTTAACAAAGTATGCCGATCTGCTTTACACTCGCTCAAACATATAGGTAGAATAAGGAAGTATTTAAGCAGGTCCAGCACTGAACGTCTAGTACACGCATTTATTACGACCAAGCTTGATTATTGTAATTCACTTTTATATGGTTTACCTGCCACGGAAATCTCCAAACTTCAGCGTGTACAAAACGCAGCAGCAAGGTTAGTAATCCGTGCTAAGCAGAGACCATATTACTCCTATTTTGCGCGATTTGCACTGGCTACCTATTAGAGAGCGTAGTATTTTTAAAATATGTCTGTTAGTTTTTAAGTCGATTCATTCTTGCGCGCCTTCATATATTACGGATCTTATCAAGCCTTATGTTCCTAGCCGGAACCTGCGCTCCTCTACTCTTGGTTTGCTGTCAGTCCCCAAGTCCTTTTCAGCTACTCACGGGGACGTACCGCGCCTTTTCCGTTGCTGGACCAAGTCTCTGGAATGCACTCCCAGTTAAGATAAGAAATTCAGAATCATTATATCATTTTAAGGCGCTCCTTAAGACCCACCTTTTTAACTCTTATAGAATAGTTTAATTTTGTGTATGTATATTATATATATATATATATATCTTCTTAAGTTCCACCTTTTAAATTCTTATAGAATAGTTTAATTTCGTGTATGTACATTATATATATATATATATATATGTTCTTAAGTTCCACCTTTTAAATTCTTATAGAATAGTTTAATTTCGTGTATGTACATTATATATATATATATATATATATATATTCTTAAGTTCCACCTTTTAAATTCTTATAGAATAGTTTAATTTCGTGTATGTACATTATATATCTTTTTTAGACCCTTACGTGTATGTACATTATATCTTTTTATATCATATATATACTTGACATTGTAAATTTGACATATATATTATTAGTTATACTACATTCAAACTTGTAAACGCATTGAGGCATGCATAATGCGTATAAGAACTGTTATTATTATTTTTATTTATTTTTATTATTTGATCTGTTCTTTTGGAAAATAATGCTCACTTTGACTAGGTTCCAGTCCCCCGCTCGTTTTGTTACCGGCTAATAGCCTGAGAAAACAGCCGATTGCAACTAATTTCTGCATAGTGAAATGTCTTTTATATTACGTCATCAGTATGGAATTTTCCTGCTCGTTGCTCAGACGCCTCTTTCGAGGGGCCGGGGAGAGCGATAAGAGTCGGCTGTTTTCTCAGGCTAATACAGAAAGTGCGATGAAAGGCCGCCCACCTCGTTATGTTGACTGTTGTAAAAGATCATGCACATGCCTTCCTGTCTCAACCTCCTCAATAAAACAGGCACTTAACACTAGCTAATACTTATTATTGCACGACTTTTCGGATCAATCCCGGTTTCTGGTTAACTACCCACCCACCCCTCCCTTGGATATGCATCGTTCTATTAATGATTAACCATTAAAGGTCAGGGTGAAGTGTGGGGAGGGGGTGGGGGTTTCCCAGAAACCGGAATTGATCCTTTATCGTAGCGGCTGTCCGAGTTGTCCTGGTGGTAATCGGCTCCTGGTATTAGTTACAATACGAGCGACCAAATTGTATCGGAAATACAATGACGAGCCAATACAACTCGGACGCGAACATTGTAATGCACTTACAGTCAATCTCGAAAACATTGTCCTCAAATATACATATATATTGTAGGTACAAATGATAAATAATGCCAATAAAATATACAAAGCATTATGGGATATCTTCAAAAAGAGTGTTCAATAAGTCTGACCCAAGAGGCATCTGAAGTGTATTTCAGGCCTGATTGCGCAATAGGAAATACATGTACGGTATACTTTGTATATATTGGCATATATTAAGGCTTAAATGTAAATATATATTTTAGATCTATTTCCTGTTATGCAATCACTATTGGAACGTATTTTTCGTTTGCATCTAGGGTGAAGGCTGTCGATAAAAATAATTTCGAAGTTATCCCATAATGTTATGCACATTTTATTGGTATATCAGGGACCGCGGAGGGGGTGGGGCAGGTTGGGCTATACACCCCATTCCAATATGGCGGATACACGGCCGGAGCGTTGGGGCGGGACACGAAAACGAGGGTAGTTAGGCGGAAGTCGATGTCAAGAAGGTCATGAGGCGGGAATTTCGCGCAAGTTTTGAAGCGAGTTTGTTTTTTCCGAGAGGGTTGGAATAAGTAGATTTTATCCCCAGAGAGTTAGAAAATATGGCGGATATTCAGGCTATCATTTTCACTGAGGGATATATTCTTCAGTGAAAACGATAGCCTGAATATCCGCCATATTTTCTAACTCTCTGGGGATAAAATCTACTTATTCCAACCCTCTCGGAAAAAAACAAACTCGCTTCAAAACATGCGCGAAATTCCCGCATCATGACCTTCTTGACATCGATTTCCGCCTAACTACCCTCGTTTTCGTGGCCCGCCCCAACGCTCCGGCCGTGTATCCGCCATATTGGAATGGGGTGTATAGCCCTGCCACTTTTTTTCGGGAAATGTGACAACAACAAAGATTTTAGCGAGAAATTTTGATGAAAAGCTTAAATAAAATAAGAGTTCGACGATATGGTTTGCGTCACCGACATGCACAGCGGACACAAAAACAGGTCTCATAATGGAGAGATGGTCTGTATGCATCAAGACAGGAGTTCTACATACATGTAAACACAAGTGTGATTATCTAAAACCCGTGGCGAGCGAGTAGCAGCTTACGGTTTGAACGCTAGCCAAGATGTCATCAACAAAAAGGCCGATCTCTCCGTTGCAGGTGGTATCGTAGTTACGTTACCGTGCGCCGTATCTCCCAATGGTACGAACGCGAATATTCTCAGACTTCAAAACCGTTTGTGTGCCTCATTTCCCTTTATATAATAGATATTTTACAACATCCAATTTTCTCGCTTTCTGATTGGCTCTCCGCTATATGCAATTTAAGTACGGACAATGAAACTGACGTCACTCGCAAGGAGTGGTAGCTTTGGTGGGGTCTAGCAGTCCTGTAAAACACTGGTGTTGATCTGCGTCGGCGGAGAAGATAAACACTGGTATGATCAACTAAAAGTCGAGTAAGGTATGCTAACCGCCGTGGGGAGCGAGTAGCAGCTGACGTTTCAAGTCCTTCGTCAGAGCAACATTTGGTCAAGCAAACTATGAAATGTTGAACAAACACGATCCAACATGAGATGACAAACGGTCAAACAATCAGTTGGATCGAGCAAAGTTGGATAATCCAACATTGTTCGAGTAGTTTTGCCGGGGCTTACGAACCTTTTTACCAATGTTGCATGCGACGTTGTAGCATGTCAATCCCTGCCCAATTGAATAGCAACGTATAATTCCCGGGGGAGGGGGGGGGGGGGGGGGGGGGGGGTGGGGTGTGCCGCTGAGCCCTTGAAACCCTTACCCTGTTCCAGGCCAAGAAATTGTATTTTTGCGACCCTGTTCTAGACAAAATGGTAAAAAGGTACTCTGTTCCAGTCTAGAAACAACGAAAACATACCCTGTTCCAGGCAAAATGACAAAAAGATATCCTGTTCCAGACTAGAAACAAGAGACTATGTTGTATGAGATCTATGTGACCAGGACTACATTCACAATCACAAGAAGCTGCTTAATCCTTTGGATCATGCATCCCGGATATTGATGATCGGAAACTACCTGGTCCACTTGAACCCCTTCAGCTGGTATACAACATCTTCCGTTTCAGACCAAAACAGTGATTTTGATACCCTGATCCAGACCAAAACAGTGATATATATACCCTATTCCAGGCTAAGAATTGTCAAAAGCCATACCCTGTCGAGCGGCACGTACCCGTATGGCCTATATATGGGAGTACCCCCCCCCCCCCTCTCCCCACTCCACCACCCGGGGGTATAATTACACTCACCGTAGCTTGGTCTCCAGTAAATATTTCACCCAGTCCCATCTTACGAAAAATACACAAGTGCAGAAATAAGATTTATTGGTAAGGATTGTACCTAGAAATGTTTACATTCAAATCCTTCTGAATTCTATACATGTCGTATATCAATAGCTGAATGAACTCTATTGTAATTCAAACTTGCATTTATATAAATAATTTATATTTCTTTTAGGTTGAAAAATAGCTCACAAATTTGGAAAATGCGATCCTAAATAGATGTGAAATGGTAAAAAGCATATTTTAATTGTAGCTTCGGGTGTTGTAATAGTATACCAGATCAAACGATCAAACTTTCGAGTCTTGCTCTTGCTTGCATAATTTCTACCTTTGAGTCGGTTCAGTAAACTGTTTAGGAAAGTCTTCAAGAACTGTGTGATCAATAAACGTATTGTGATCTATAGCAACTATAATAAAACTCACCCTAGTCCCTTGGCCTTCTGGTTGGTATTTCGTCTGAGTGGGTTAATGGGATCCCTGTGGTTTGTAATGGTTGTGACGCATATCAAACAGTCGTTCCGTCGTTCAGACTGACTAGATGCTAGTGAAGCATACGCTCATCGCCGGTTTTCAAATTTCGCTATCGAATCTTCAAAAAACGTTTCGATTTCTTTAATCGCACTTCCTGTAGCCTACGTTGTATCCGCCTCTCTTCTGCCGGCTCGCTACACTTTCTGAACGTGTTCTAGTATTAGACGATCCGTCCTGCTTTCCAAATATGGAATATATTGACATACATGGAATATCACAGGGAGGTTCATTGTCATTGACCAACTGTCAACAGTGACGTCACAAGCCATTACAAACCCTAGGGACCCCATTAACCCGCTTAGACAAAATACCAAGCCAAAGGCCAAGGGACAAGGCTGAATAAATCCATAATCCGCAGTACCGGAAAATATGGTGGTTGTACATTTGACTACGATTCCTTGCGAACCTAACACAGTAAAAAAAAACACTTAGAAATCCTCTACTCTCTTCAATGACAGTGTATTGGCAATATCATTCGTATTTGCTTGTTTTTAAGATTTAAAACCTCTCTACTGCGAATTTATAACGGATTTAGAGTTTCGCGCGCTAAGGACTGTGGGTAAAAGCACCAAACCCGCCATCTTTTCCTGTACGATGGAATAGGCCTTTTGCAGCAAAGTCACGTGTTGGTATATTACTTCGTTTACGAATGAATCGAGCTCGTGATCGGCGCTGATGGCAAGCTATCTTTAAAAATGCTGTTTTCGAAAGATCGAAAATCAATTGGAGGTGGAAAATAGCATTTACAAACAGGTTTTGTTAATAACACTACCGATCTCGTACAAGCGCTTTAAATCTATGAATTAAGATTTTATTGCAACCCAGTACAACCACGTGATTACGTTCCCGCAAAAGGCCCATTAACAGAGCAGTGGTTATCTTAAGCCTTGTTCACACTAGCAAGCATACGTGCAAGCAACACACGCAGTAATGTAATGATCATTAGCGGCACTTCGAAAAAAATACTGCTAATGACAAATATGGTACTGCGTCTGCCTATGTTGATTGCGCTTATGCTTGCGTCGCTAGTGAGAACCAGCCTTTAGATAGAAACACACACTGCAACCTTGATTGCGCGCAACAAATTACACCGTGTGAGCACTCTTGAGGATGTGCTCTCAATGTTGCGCTCAATGTTACACGGTGTGTCGTACCTAACTGATACAAAATCCAAATGCGCTTTGCACTAATACGGCCGTCTCCGAGTAGTACACATACAGCACGATCTCTGTCTACTACTTCATCCCACTGCGTTCCATTTGAAATTCTAAGTTGAAGTTACTTCGACATCAATCTGGAACTCTTGATATGTCGAACATTTTTTTCACTTTGAAGTCGATATAACAACAGTGAGTTTACGGTTCATGCGCAGCACTAGTTGTTCAAGTCTTTTGTTTCAACTGGTGGGCCACCATTGTCTAACATCTGCCTACCCGCCAAATAAACAAAGTATTTGTACAACTGAGCATGAACCGTAAACTGGGCGGATAGATAACGTAGGCTGGACAATATCCAGGCAAAATATTATACTCCGCTGACCGACAAGAACGGAGGCTCTGTGGAGGTGATTGATCAAATACAGGTTTGCGAGTAATTTTTCTAACATAGTAAACTCATGCCCAGTGAATTAGCCTGAGATACAGTGAAATACAAATTAAGAAATATTTACGCTTTAACGTAACATTTCACGCATCTAAAAACAGGGTTGATCGCCAATGTTTTCTTTCAGTTTCCCGCGGTTTCACTTTGCGCGGGAAACTGGCGTAAAACGCGCGCGTTGGGATCACCAAAAGCATATGCGCGTCACGTTTTGCCGCAGTGAACAGATACTTTAGCGAATATGCAATCTCGTATACAGGGGTCTTGGCGGATTAGGCGCGCAAAGACCATTGGGAAGGAGGTTGACGAGAAATGCAAGCCTGTCCTTTTCGGGAAAATTTGGGTTTCCTGTGGTGCGCGGTCAATTGAATAGGGACAGTGAAAATACTGATGCGTATTTATAGGTGTCGGAAGGTAGTGTGGAAGTGGATACGCGTCTACGCACTGAAAGTACTGATGCATATTCATAGGGTTTCGGAAGGTAATTTGGAAGTGCGGGCTGCGCGGCAACGCAGTGAAAATACTGCTGAATATTAATATAGTGTTTAGAAGTTGCTACGCGACGCGTAGCCACAATTTCACATAACTCAGCTTGGAGTTGGGGGTATTCCGTAGTCGTACCGTTGCGGAGTGTACCGTCACCGCCATTCTTAATAGACTAGATTTACAACTTATCAGCATAGGCGTTCAGCTCACACATCGTTAGGATGTCATACAACTCTCCTATCTTCAGCTTGCCAGTTTTACGTTCAAATTCAGCGAGGATTCTCTCGGCTGGGTCCTCTGTTCGTTTGTCATAGAAACGTAGTTGGTCAGCGGGCACTCCCAAGTGACTGGCAAACACCTTCCAATCATCTCCCCCTGTGGGAAAGACATTGTCACGTAAATTAAGGTCTTTCGGCACCAAATTAAAAGTACAGTTGTCAGAGCTGAAGAGAAGTGAACTATTCAAGTGTATTAGTAGTATTAAAGATTCTGTCAAAAAGATAATATAAGATTTTACGAAGGTATACAGTGTACTTGAGTACACTGTATACCTTCGTAAAATCTTATATTATAAATATAAATCTTATAAATCTTATAATATAAGATTTTACGAAGGTATACAGTGTACTTGAGTACACTGTATACCTTCGTAAAATCTTATATTATAAATATAAATCTTATAAATCTTATAATATAAGATTTTACGAAGGTATACAGTGTACTTGAGTACACTGTATACCTTCGTAAAATCTTATATTATAAATATAAATCTTATAAATCTTATAATATAAGATTTTACGAAGGTATACAGTGTACTTGAGTACACTGTATACCTTCGTAAAATCTTATATTATAAATATAAATCTTATAAATCTTATAATATAAGATTTTACGAAGGTATACAGTGTACTTGAGTACACTGTATACCTTCGTAAAATCTTATATTATAAATATAAATCTTATAATATAAGATTTTACGAAGGTATACAGTGTACTTGAGTACACTGTATACCTTCGTAAAATCTTATATTATAAATATAAATCTTATAAATCTTATAATATAAGATTTTACGAAGGTATACAGTGTACTTGAGTACACTGTATACCTTCGTAAAATCTTATATTATAAATATAAATCTTATAAATCTTATAATATAAGATTTTACGAAGGTATACAGTGTACTTGAGTACACTGTATACCTTCGTAAAATCTTATATTATAAATATAAATCTTATAAATCTTATAATATAAGATTTTACGAAGGTATACAGTGTACTTGAGTACACTGTATACCTTCGTAAAATCTTATATTATAAATATAAATCTTATAAATCTTATAATATAAGATTTTACGAAGGTATACAGTGTACTTGAGTACACTGTATACCTTCGTAAAATCTTATATTATAAATATAAATCTTATAAATCTTATAATATAAGATTTTACGAAGGTATACAGTGTACTTGAGTACACTGTATACCTTCGTAAAACCTTATATTATAAATATAAATCTTATAAATCTTATAATATAAGATTTTACGAAGGTATACAGTGTACTTGAGTACACTGTATACCTTCGTAAAATCTTATATTATCTTTTTTTTTAGTATTTAATCTATATTATTCCGGAGATATTTAATAGCTATTTCAAAACTACTCTGTAAATCTGAATTAAAACGATGTTACTGTATCTCAAGCCGTTAACACTGACATTTTAAAGCTACTCATTTTTCTCCCCTTCTTTCAACGGTCTAGTTTTAGTTCAGGTAAAAAAAATCGTTAACATAATCTTTCTCGCAAGATTTGCCTTAAAGTAATATTAAAAATAAAACAATTTCATCTGGAATATTCTACAGATCTACTGTGAGGTTTGAGACGCAAAAGAGAAGGCTGCGGTCCATTTTAGGGGAATTTATAAACAAACTGATCAAACATAGTGCCCACAAACCTGACAGAGCCTGTGTCAGCTCCTTCCTCTTGTCGTACTGCAGCTGCCTCACTAAACCATTCTCTGGGAGAAGAGGACCTGTAAACAGCAGACATAATATAACATTTATTCACGGCATGCATTACATCACGTACTACATCACGCATTACGTTACATACCTCCCGCATTACGTCACACACTACATCACGCACTACATCACGCACACTTCAGGCATCATATGAATGACGTCACACATTACCTCACGCATCACGACACGCATTAAACCACGCATTGTGTCACGCATTACACCACGCATCACGTCACGCATTACATCGCGCATTACGTCACGTTTCACATCATGCATGACATCGCATAACGCTTTTCATTACTTCATGTATTACGTCATGCAAGGAATACAGAAACACCACGTTTAACCACACCCTTCTTCGGAATAGATTCCAAATAGTGACCTGCAGTTTCAAATTTTAAAATCCATTTGACGAAGGATGACAAATATTGATGCATATGTCACGAGCAATTCGCTAGCATGGTTCCTTCACAAACTAATCTTCAATGTGAGCCCGCCATAAATCTGGCCTTTGGAAGTTATGTCTAGTGTATAGGCATGCGCATTAGATATTCGATTCCATCACCACCCCCAGCGGATATGATTGTTCGCAGAGCGTTCGTGCAACGTCTGGATTGTGTTCGTCGCATGTGCGGGATCAAAAGGAGGAGAAAGTTAACTGTCACTGGCGAAGTTTGTATCACACTTTCAACCTGCTTTAGCCACATTTATCGGATCTTCATAGCCTTAATTGAGATGGTTATTTGCAACGAAAAGTTGTCACGAAGGTTAACGTCGAAATTAACATGAACTAACACGGGATATTTTGACTTTTGAATTCTTCGGTTGCAACCACGTGACAAAAGAATATCTTTAAATATTTTTATTTCCAAATGAAATAAAATGTTTTTGAACTTGAAGAGAGATCAAAACTTAATCCCTGGGCCAAATTTTGAAGTAGAAGAGCATTTCGTTTCAGAGTTATGGGCAAACAAATATGACAAGTTGTTATTGTCATATAGCCTTGAACCACCAAGATGGCCGCCAAAACTTCGCAGTCTTTAATAAAGCAAACATTTCATTCGGTTTCACTAAGAGTCCCATTAAATCGAACTTCTAAACATTTATTAAGCCAAAAACCTTTAATTTGGCACAAATAGTTGATTTTCACGACTCATCTGAAATACGTGAAGCTTTCGGTTTGGATATACTTAAACCTCATAACTCGGAAGCAAAAAATCGTACAGACCTTAAATTTCGTGTAAGGACTTATACCATGAACATCTACAAAATGCTAAAGAAACAGCTTTATAGGATTTATAGTTTAAAATTTAGGTTTTTGAAGACACCGTGAATCGGCGTGATGACGTCACGTGCAACCCAAGAATAACAACTGAACTACAAGAAGAACCACTGTCAGAATTTCGCATTCTCTTACCATTCTTCGGAGGAATCAGATGAAGTTGGGACTCTTTTCTGATCTGATGGAGAAGATAACCTTTTTCTGGATTAAAACTTCTGTGATGAAAGGTACTTCATTTTCAGGCGTTTTCAATACAACGGAGTATCCAAGTCGAAGTTCTGGCTAGAAAGTGTTTCGATTTCATAGGCAATACGATGGATAGCTTGAGGAAGAGTTGCGAGACAAAACTGAAAGCTATTCAGTTTTGGTAACGTTCTTTAGAGACTGCTTCACACTGGAATTTAATTCGACCGAATTTTGTTATTAACAACTTTAGCATTGTACTATAAATGTCACTATATTGTGGCTTTGTGGAAGGAAAACTGTAAGGAGAACCATTTTAACATATGTAAAAATATAGTTTACTTTACACACTGGGCAACATTGTTGTAGTCGGATTGTCGTTGCTGATGGCTAACACCAGAATATTTCATCATTTCTGAACAGGTATGAGGCCCTCTCCATATCATGTTAGTTTCTTTTAAATTCTTTAATATGCAAATTATCATTTGCTTGTGTTTATGAGTTTTACACGCGCGATTTATGCCACAGACATTGTAAATATTACTTAATTTTGGTAGCTGCGCTGATTGTGATATTTAGTGTTTATAGTTTGATTATTTATTTTGTCTGTCTCATTCATTAATTTTGTTGAAAGCTAAACAACAAATTCTTACTATTTGGCGTGTCAGTTTACAAAAAAAATGACCGCCAGCCAATTTTTTTATGATTTGATTTCGCTTACCCTGCGAGCAGAGGTTTCACATCTCTTTGCCATTGCTGTCCTTTCCCTTTCTTTCGGCGGACGGGACAGGCAAAGAGATGAGAAACCTCTGCTCGCAGGGTAGATTTCGCTGCATTAACACAATTTGTACACCTGCATGCTCTTGGGCAATACAACAAATTGTAATGATGAAAATAAGCTACATGCACATATCATGTATGTTGATATGAAAATGAAAAGATTCAATCAAAATTCAGCTATAATTGTTTTATCCGAGTATTGAGTATTCTTAACAATATCTGAGTATTATAGAGTGATTTTCATAAACCTGTGAAACAGATACTAGAATATTTAGTGCAATTAAATGCTAATTCTATTGTTTTCTTTTGTGTATATTTGACTATTAGATGTTAACAAGCAATAATTGTTTCACAGGTTTATGAAAATCACTTTAACATCAGTAGTACAGTCTTTGTATGTATTTTTATATTTTGCTATTATTTAAGCAATAAACATTTTTTAAAGGAAGCTTGGCTTGTTTACACTTAAAAAGATGACTTAAGTTGCTGTATTTGGAACATTTCCTCTGTTTTCTTCAGATTTGGCACTGGGATTGCTGTGAAGCTACATGTACTGCTACTGAGCAGTTTATAGTGACATCTGAGCTTCTTTTTCTTGAATGGTGGCATATATACACCAACTGCATTCATTTATTTAGACCTAGGCCATTAGAGCTATGTGACCCTGTGAACAGGATTAAAAGACACTTCAAAAACTCATGAATAATTAATGAGCATTTTGTCCAATCAGATGAAGCAAATCAGTCACGTGCATGCTCCTTTATACCTGATAAAATCTCATCATTCTAAAAGGCCCGCGGAGGGATTTGAATTCTGTCCCAGAGGGAACGGGGTTAATGATTGAGACAATGGCATTTCTATTGATGTTGCAGCTTTCTCATTGAATTGCTAATTAGGATGAACCTTTCATATAAAGAATACTAATGAACATGAAATTTTATATAAAGTTTCATCCTAATTAAGAATTCACTGATAAAGACCCAAAGAAAGCAAAAAGTACACGGAACATAAGGTACCTAGATAATAAATTTTGCACTAAATTTACTAATATCAGCAGACTACCGAGATACACAGATAATATTTTTAAAATGAAGTTATCCAACTACCATTACTTGTTTACCGAGCCACTGTTTAGTTCCAATTATTAAACCAAACTCAAAGCCGCCAAATAATAAAAACGTGCATTAAACTTACATATTTTGTGCCTGAGTCAACAAATTTAGAGTCTGCCGTCATGTCAGTCACATCGCTTTCCAAGTCTTGAACTTTATCGAGGTAAACCACGACACCAAATCCTTCAAGTGCAGGTTCAGTTCTTGCATTGCGAAACGCAGCTTCAAACAACATAGTATGGTAATTTCTTCATGTCATTCCCTTGAGATTTTCGTAATTGCAGGCGGTGATTACCTCGAATATTTTGCATGGCGTTGTGAATACAAAGGTTCAATGGTTCATTAAGTGAACCATTCCCTTGAGATGTGAGTCTTTCTTTCATTGCATTCTTAAAGCGTTTTTGAAGCCGTTTAAAACACTCACAGCACGTGTTTTATCAAGTCTAAAAATTCTCGGGCTTTGCCCTCGAATTTTTAAACTTGATAAAACACTGCTGTTCGTGTTTTAAACAGTACTTAAGTTTAATAAGCCTTGAAACAACTATAATGGCTAATCAAAGTCTGCATCTCATTTATCTCTAACAAGAAAAAGAGGTGGAATAGAGCTGGATTCTTGCAACTATAACTCGCAATCTGTTTAAACTTCATTTGTTCTTGCCATTAGAGTTTCAAGCTTTTGTTCAGGTACATTCTTATTTTGATATTTTTGAATAATTAGAGGAGCATGAGGTATACAATGTACCTTAAGGCACATCTGATAGCCAAGTGAGACCAAATAGCTGGGCTACAGTCTCCACTAAAACAGCATTTTCTGACAACAAAAATATTCAGTTGATTCAGATTGTGTTGTTGGTCGCAAGATCTGTTTGCAATACTTGCACAAAAGTCTTTGAATTTTATTGTTTGAATCTAGATGCATTTAAGGTAGTTTTTGGTTTTATTTCTACAGGTCTTGAGGGCTTTCTTGTACTAATTTTGCTTATATTAGCAGTTGCTGGCTAGGGAGTGGGGCATGGAAGTTTAATTATAGGACAAGAAGTCCTTCAAAAGTTCCCAGTATTTTATAGCTCTATTTATAGACTGATGTTTCTTTGTATTATTAAACTGTAGGAGAAGTTTTGTTGATGTAAATGCCTTTGTCACCACAACTTAGTAAACTCAAATGTTGATGGCTGTTATTTGGGATATATCAGTAGAAGCACCCTTGTCATTTAAACTGAAGTTCTTTCGAATTCGGTTTTAAAAATTTTATAGCTACATCTGTCTTTGAAATAACTTCTTTAATATCAGTTTTTCTCAAAAATTTAGTTATAATTAATTTTTCTGGAACCTTTTGAATGAAATATTTTTGAGGCTTTCATAAAATCATTTCTCTTTTCCAAAAACACAACTACATGTACTCCAAACCTTTCATTGCTTTTGTGTAACAGTTTGTGATATGTTTCTCCAAGAGTATCTTTAGACAAAATATGAAGAGTCAGGGTAAGAATATTTACCATTTCTTTCCCAACACAATCAAGATATATAATGCTGTGCATGTTTTATAACAACCACTGTACCAGATCTACAAATACATCAAGACGACTAAAAATCACCACTTTTTCTGGAGGTATAAATGACGACCACGTCAACTGCTGCCGACATACTGGTAACAATTGCAAGATGACCCATCTCCTCAACCTGCGTTCCGTAGCCATCTCTTCCCGTACACTTCTCCTTGCACCAAAACTTGGTTACCTTAGCCCTACAATTTGCGTTTTACTGACCGAGATAATCGACAAAATAACTGAAGTCTAAGATTATTTCCGAGCGATCGAAACAACTAAACATCGCCAAGGCGCGCCTTTTTCAAGTAAAGCTCCTCGACAGGAAACGTTGTTAAATGTACGAACCTTGAGCTACTTAATGTTTGACAGATCACACATTTTACCTTTATTTCGTAAAGAAAAACTCGATATATAACTACAAACCGGCCGGCAACGGACCACGAAAATAAAGAATCAAATAATAGCGCATGCATAAATTACTTCACAAAATGAGCCTGCGTTACATGCTTGAAATTTTGATTAGATTGGCGCGCAAAATGCCCACCCATCTTCCCCCCCAATCCCCCCCCCACCGGCAAGATGAGGGCATTTGGCAACCTATCTGTCCCTGGGGTGGGGCATTTGTTTTGCATCAGCCCGGGCCCGGGGCATTTGTCAAAATATTACCCCCCCCCCTTCCCTTGTGTTCGTTTTGCTCAACTGATCAACACATGCTTCATCGATGAACATGGCGGCGGAAAAGTCATCGGTGAATATGGCATTAGGAAATTTCCCAGTTTCGGGGTGAAGTGTGCGGTTTGTTGGGAACTGGCTAGTGAGTGTGGGATTGTGGGCATTTATATTACGAAAGTGTTTGAAGGTGAGTAGTACATTACTTTAATAACGAAAAGCGGTGAAATGTGGCTTTGAAACGGCGAAGAAATTTGGCGCGTTCGCTAGAGTTGCCTCGGGGTGGGGCATTTGACAGCTGAGCTGGCCCCACCATGGGGCATTTGCGGTGTTCTTGGAAAGAAATGACAAAATCCCGATAAATACCCGGGTGGGGCATGGGCGGGCTTGGAATTGATAGAGACAACATAAAAACACTTGAACCCCAAAAACAGAATTCAACCACATGGAACCACTGATGCTGCAGATCATATTCATTTCGAATTATGTAGCTCAATACAGAAATAAAAATTGAAAACGTTAAATTGTTGGATTCTTGAATTCAAATATAACTAATAGGTGGCATCCATGTTGGTTGAACTACACAATGTATAACAAGAAATGGTGACGATGATGTCAAATGAAACCAATGAATTTTATTCTCAACCAATGAACGCTGGGTATACAAATACAATAACCTATTTGTGGTGTTGAAATATGCCCTGATATTTTATCCACGGACGTTATCTGATCTGAGAAAAGAACACTTCCCGAGAGCAAAGCTCAAGAGAAACTGTGAGCTTTGAGGTTCAGATAACGTCCAAGGACAATAATTATTTCAATGCCACAATGTCGGTTATTGCTGTTATCAACCTTCAAATATTCTCTTTGATGCACGCTTATATTCACACAGGGGGTGTATTCGCTGATATTTCCCACTCGCGTGACGCATTCAACCAATCACATGTGAGAGAAAATATTTGGTGGGTTATAAACATGTACATTGTATATACCTGTTGTTCCACTGGGTAGTGTCTGCCGCAGACTCATCACAATATCCAGCCTGTTATTCCTCTTCAAGTACTTGCAGAAGCCTCGCACCTTCTTTACCACATCAAGAGGAGGATGTTCCAGGGATTGTCTGTTGACATCCAAAATCTCTGCTAACTTATTTGCCACATCAGAGCCATTGGCGTCTCGGAGGAACACTGCTTCCATTGCGTGAGGGACGATCCCTCTTCCCGAGTCATCTAAACACAGACAGGTGCCAAGAGGTCATTAATGAGCGTAGTGGCCACTGGTGAAATAAATGAGCATGAGTGCAGTGACCACTGGTGAGCACATTATGACCACTGGTGAGTGCAGTGACCACTGGTGAGCACATTATGACCACTGGTGAGTGGAATGACCACTGGTGAGTGCAGTGACCACTGGTTCACGAATGGAATGACCAACTGGTGAGTGGAATGACCACTGGTGAGTGCATTGACCACTGGTTCACGAATGGAATGACCAACTGGTGAGTGGAATGACCACTGGTGAGTGGAATGACCACTGGTGAGTGGAATGACCACTGGTGAGTGCAGTGACCACTGGTTCACGAATGGAATGACCAACTGGTGAGTGGAATGACCACTGGTGAGTGCATTGACCACTGGTGAGTGCAGTGACCACTGGTGAGTGCAGTAACCACTGGTGAGTGCAGTGACCACTGGTGAGTGCAGTGACCACTGGTGAGTGCAGTGACCACTGGTGAGTGGAATGACCACTGGTGAGTGGAATGACCACTGGTGAGTGCAGTGACCACTGGTGAGTGGAATGACCACTGGTGAGTGCAGTGACCACTGGTGAGTGCAGTGACCACTGGTGAGTGCAGTGACCACTGGTGAATGCAGTGACCACTGGCGAGTGCAGTGACCACTGGTGAGTGGAATGACCACTGGTGAGTGGAATGACCACTGGTGAGTGGAATGACCACTGGTGAGTGCAGTGACCACTGGTGAGTGCAGTGACCACTGGTGAGTGCAGTGACCACTGGTGAGTGGAATGACCACTGGTGAGTGCAGTGACCACTGGTGAGTGCAGTGACCACTGGTGAGTGCAGTGACCACTGGTGAATGCAGTGACCACTGGTGAGTGCAGTGACCACTGGTGAGTGCAGTGACCACTGGTGAGTGGAATGACCACTGGTGAGTGGAATGACCACTGGTGAGTGCAGTGACCACTGGTAAGTGCAGTGACCACTGGTGAGTGCAGTGACCAACTGGTGAGTACAGTGACCAACTGGTGAGGGCAGTGACCACTGGTGAGCGCAGTGACCACAGTGACCACTGCTGAGTGCAATGACCAACTGCTGAGTGCAATGACCAACTGGTGAGCGCAGTGACCACTGCTGAGTGCAATGACCAACTGCTGAGTGCAATGACCAACTGGTGAGTACAGTGACCAACTGGTGAGGGCAGTGACCACTGGTGAGCGCAGTGACCACAGTGACCACTGCTGAGTGCAATGACCAACTGGTGAGCGCAGTGACCACTGCTGAGTGCAATGACCAACTGCTGAGTGCAATGACCAACTGGTGAGCGCAGTGACCACTGCTGAGTGCAATGACCAACTGCTGAGTGCAATGACCAACTGGTGAGCGCATTATGACCACATTTTCTTTTATGCCTTCTCATCACTTCATAAAACAGGTGCCTTTCTATTGATACTTAAGTGAGAAGAAAAAGCAAAGGAATTACTCAAAAGTAATTATAGCTGGCACTCTACTTATTCTTATTGTCCCTTCCCCCCCTGGTGACTAATGGTGTACCAATCTGACCAGTGTTGGACTACCCTGGATTCCAGAGGTTAAATGTTTTGTCCTTTGTTGGTAAATAGCATTTAAAGTAATCACCCAAGACAATTTGATTTTGGCAGACGAGATGGCCATCCATGTGCTTGCCAAACTCCTCATGCCAGCATTGAAAGCATACATCGGGAAAGAGACATCTGCAAAACGCCGTTGATAATCGTGCTCTGGTCATAAATTATCATAATTAAAATTTGTAATTATTTTTCCTAGCCGACTTTAGCGAACACAACTGCGTACATTATCTGTCTACTTCTTTGAGAAAGAGTTGCTGGACATTTTCTCTCAAAACTGTATTCTTCCATACAGCCAATGCAATCTGGCTATAAGTTCTACGAAACAACATCTTACCCAAACTTTCAAGGCCTTCGTGTTAACATTTGTTTTGCTTGGCCATTCAACCGACTTTTGGATGACCGTCTTCTGTGTTTTGTTTGGTTCAATATTTTCACTTTCAACAACTGAATCATCCAGAATTGGACAGACAAATGGGAGAATGTGGAATATCATGGAGGTACGTACATTTATTTGATTTTCTCGCTGCAGGAGTTTATATTCTTGTGGTCAGAAACCTTCTACAAGGAGAAGTACGTCGGCTCGATCGCATTTCCATCTAGAGCAGCTCGTTTCGGGGCAGAGCTGGAGTCAGTCTGACTCAAACAATTCCCTAGCACATGTACTTTCCCTCTTCTTTACGACCAAACCTGCGTTTGTGGCTTTCAAATAATAACACTTGTAAACATCTGCCCTTTTCTTCAATTTCTGGACACAGTGTTTACAAATATATGGCAAATTTAAGTGAACTTCGAAGCTAAGAGTACAAAGCTCTACTTTTATACTAAATTCTTGTCATTATGTTTCACAATATCAGCAAAACTAGGAGCCCATTACGAAAAAATGGGCTCCTGGCAAAAAATAAGACACAACTAGACGTTTGTTGTAAATGAAGGGTTTCGAAAAGTAAACATGAGGTCATCCCGGGAAGTTATTAGCCAATCATATGACTTTATGACAATCCTCCGTCAACAGCCAATCAGCACGTGGTCCTCAAGTACTGGAGAAGAAATACGTGACCAGAACACGATTATCAACAGCATTTCGCAGATGTCTCTTTCCCGATTTTTGCAGGGAGAGAGAACGTCTGCACGCAGGCTACATTGAAAGGTGCTTGCCATAAACACTATTACCAACAAATGGCCACACATTTAACCTCTGGAACCCAGAGTAGTGTTGGACAAGAGTTTTATAAAAGGCTGGCTAAGGACTATTAACCCTCCCCTCCCCCCTGATAACTAATGACCATACCTCTCAACAAAACTCCATCAGCTGTACAACCCATGTCCTGTTGGTGACAAAACACAAACAGAAAAACAAATTACTTGTCATAAGAACTAAACTTCATCAAGGAAGAAAAATGAAACCTCTATGCAACATACATTCTGTACCTGAGTATCTACCTTTAGCATAACACAGCTGCCATCTATTGGCAAATTTGCCATCTGATTGGCTAGCGAGGCACCATACATGTATATTGATCGTTAAATAGGAAAATGCTTTCTTGCATATTTTTCACAGTTTTCTCAATCAACCGATGCTAAATATATTGATAGAATGGTGGCTTTGTTATGCTAAAATAATTAGACTTCTCATTCTTGGTTTCTATTGACTTTATAGTTGACTCGAGGCTGCACCCCTCACCAACTATCTGCCAATAGAAAAAAATGCAGTCTAATTATTGTTAAATATCCATTTTAACAGCTCACTGGGTGCTTTTCCAATTTTTGAGTTACGTGTGGCATGTGATCAATGTGGTACAGATTAGAACCAAAGGTAACCCCAAAACAAACTAGACCCCCCTCCCCCACCAAAAAAAAACAACTTGAGAAGCTTGGCTAAAACTAATGTAGCATAAACTACATGTACCTCTTCATCCTCATCAAACCAGGGTAAAAACAACTCCTTGTCAATGACTGGTTTACTGGCCATAGGGGACTGGAAACAAGTTACAGTCTCATTATGCTGAAGCTCCTTCTCAGTGATGTAATGCATGCATGCATCACGAGTACAACAAGTCTGCTTGTGGTTCTTACAGAGGTTTGCTTGATTGTGAACTAAACAAACAGGACAACGGATGGACAACTCTGTCTGCATGTTTCTCATCCATGGGTAATCTACTCGCATCTTCTTTAGAGTGGTCTTCAGAAAGGCCATAGTCGCTTGGCAGAATGTTTCTAGTGTTTCTTCAAGCCGAGGGAATGGTTCACTGTCCTTAGGTGTAAATGGCGGGAGTTCCATGGTTTCAGCAGTGTTCTCTTCACGGACAACAAGACTCAATGTGCTCAGGTCACAGGTCACCATCAGTGAGAAGTTCTTTTTCGAGCCAAGGTAGAATCTTTGGGAGAAAGAACAGATTACTTTGTTACTATGGGAAAGAAAGAGAGAAAGAGAGAAAGAGAGATGAAACCCTTCATTAAACAAAAAAATCCATATACATGTATGGTACAAGGAAAATACCAAGATTTATCTTTTGATTATTTCTTTTGAAAGTAATTCAAGACATGGTCAACACAAATTCTACATTTTGGCCTGAAAATGTTTTCCACAATAATTACTTTAAGTCTAAAGTATTACATTATTTTGTACATTGTACACTCACTGTCAGCAAGGTTTGTTCAAGTTGTTCAGTTTCCAACAACAATATTTTTTTATTTTCATTAACTGCCCTGCAAAGTTGAATTTTAGTTAATAATTTCAAACCTTGACTGCCTCAACATCTCAATACCTTGCAAAGTTGTTGAAGAACTTTGGTTGGCTGCTATGAGTCCAATTTCTTGTGTACCATTCCACCAGAAGGAAGAGAAACCGTGGGAAGAAACCCAGAGGAAGAAAACCACTCTTGAACTGCACTACGATAGGAAGAACCCCCGAACTCGACACTAACTCCTGGACTTGGATGTCAGCTTGATGCATCAGCATGGAGGGAACCAAGAAAACCTGTGAGCCATCTGGACGATGCCACTTGCACAGAAGGCTAAACTTCTGCATGATTGACAGCAAAGTGTCAACAGTGTCTCTGTCATCAATGATTTCATCCAGGACATGCTGCACCAATCTGGGATCAAGAATACCATTGGTTTCTAGTTCCTTCCAGCAATCTGCATATTCATCATCTTGGCACTCAATCGGCTGAACTGTGATGATGCTAGCGAACATCTCTGCCAACCACTGAGGGTCCAGGATCACTGTCCAAATAAGGCAAATTGACAAAATGAATCACTTCTAGGGAAGGGGTGGGGTGATTTGATAAGTACAAAATGAGTGACTTCTAAGGTAGGGGTGGGCTGAATTGATAAGTACAAAATGAGTGACTTCTAGGGTAAGGGGTGGGGTGATTCGATAAGTACAATTAATTAAACGAATGACTTCTAGGGAAGGGGTGGGGTGATTTGATAAGTACAAAATGAGTGACTTCTAGGGTAGGGGTGGGGTGATTTGACAGGCTAGAAATATGACACATATTACACACACTTTTCCCATTGAAGTAGTTAGATTAGATTTGTTTTTGGTTGGTTGGAGTGATATTATTTGAAAATCATGAGCAATTTGTTTTATTTTGTTACTCTTGTTCTTAGAAAATCCTTTACACACAGACAACTCAGCTCTGTGTTATCTTATACATGTAGTATTGATCTTGAGATCTTGTTATTTTAACTAGCCTGCACAGCATGCAAGCAAGGGAGGAAGGGAAGAGCAGGAAGGGGAAATGAACTTTACCCCTCCACCCTCACTAGTACCACTACACAGGCTCCACACAGCAACTCCTGTTGGTTCAATAGCTACATTTCTGGTTACAAATTATATCTGAGAGATTCTCGGCCACTGGGAAAAGAAAGAATTCATGACCTAAACCATACAAACAGCCAGCAACTTGGATATATTTCATACACTTCTTATGTTCAAAAAGCCACACTACAAATCTACTCCAAGAACCTCTTCATACTGTTAGAATTTCACTCACAACCAGTAAAGGAATAGATAAGTACGCAAATTTTATATACTATCTGAGGTGCTCTTTACCTAACTGATTCAGCTCGATTGTGTCTTCAAAGTGGATGATAATCTTGAGGTCGTGAAGATAGTTCAGCAGAGTTCTGAACTCTTGTTCCGTGACGATCCTGCAGACATCTCGAGCTAGACTTACTGCTTCAGGTAGCTTCACATATTTGTAGCCCCGCTCGACAAGAGATGCCACCGTCTTTTCAAACTGTAACCAGCGGATGGGGATGTCTTTTTTCATATGGGTGAGCTTTTGAGCAACTTCGTATATATTTTTCCTGAGTTTCTTGATGTTTTGATCTTCTGGATCTTTACCAGCACAAGAGTTATCAACTAAAGTTAAGAAATTGAAGAGCAATGAATAAATGCCACAACCAACAAAACAAATGGATCAATTATTGATAAAACACCTTCAATGAAATGTACATTCGTAACTGTCCTGGCTTGGAACTATTTTTGTAAAATACAGCAAGCAAACTTAAGCAAAATATAGGAGTTTCTTTAATTTGCACAGCAACAAAATAAAAATATTAATGGCACTGGTGACAAACTATTGAATAAAGGTATCAACTAAAAATCTGAACTTTACATCAATTAAAGAGATGGGCTAAAGTGAACAAGTTGCACCATAAATTTGTTGTCGGGAAGTGGTCGACCAACCACTTACTGACCACTTACCAACAGCTTACCAACCACTTACCGACAGCTTACCAACCACTCACCGACAGTACCGGTACTTGAGAATGGTTTCCACAGGGAATTTTCGCCTCAAAGTGTGCGTGTGTGCGTACGTACACGCTACGCTCTTGATATCACATAGCTTTCCAATGTTAGAACGAAATTTTTCAATAGCATATTCTTACTACGTTGTAGATAGTTGGATATTGATGAAAATAGTGTACTCAATATATCTGTCTTTTCTGCTTTGCAGCATATTTTCGGCATGTACTATTAAAAACCGGAACGACCGAAACCACAGGAACAGAACCACCGGAACGACCGGAACCGTTATTAAAACTGTTGAAACCAACGTATCTAATGTATCGATTTGTTAGAGATAGCCGACCTTCAGTACAACAACCAGACTACAATATTTGACGTACTCTGCTTTGATAGATTTTGAAAGATGCTAAGGTTATTGTAGAAACAGTAATAAACTAATTCACGCAAACAGTTATTTGAGCTGACCTAGTTTTTGAGCGGGACAGTCCACATTGTGATATATTTACAGTCCGATAAAACAGAGATAATTCCTTCTTCCCTCCCCTCCCTGGCAAAAAAAAGAACACAAATTCTCCTCTCCCACATCTGGAGGTTTCTAGTATATATCTTCTCCCACATGATTTGTATTCCCGCGCTTTGTACGATGTTTATCTGATGGATGGCAGCCATGGAATACCTGGATGAAAAGGTAAGCCGAGAATATGTATTCTATAGGGTGAAATATCTAGAGATCTACACAGTATTTTATCAACAAATCGTTCATTTCTATGTAGCTCTTTTGTTGGCCAAAAATGAGTGTTCTTAGGTGATAAAGACGAGATGTTAACCATAAACTATTGATTTCCGCATTCCACATGAGTAAGCGATCCTATTTTTGTGTTGAAAACGTCCAAGTAAAGAAGTTTTTCTTCGGTTTTCCCGTCTCACATTCAAGATGTCCGTCATCTTGAATTCTTTGCCTCTGATGTCGTCAGAGGCAAATGATACATGTAACGTAGCGTCTGATTGGTTGAGGATTTTTTCTATATTAGGCGAGATTTGATACAATCTGGTACAATCTGTTAGCAGGCTACTCCTGACCTGAAGAAGGCTGGTTTGGCCAGCTAAAATATTATATCTTAAAAAACATCAAAATTCTACGTTGTATTGGCCTTTGCCTCTTAATAGCTGGTTTCGACAGTTTTAATAACGGTTCCGGTGGTTCCGTTCCGGTGGTTTCGGTCGTTCCGGTTGTTCAGGTGGTTCTGTTCCGGTGGTTCCGTTCCGGTGGTTCCGTTCCGGTGGTTTCGGTCCTTCCGGTGGTTCCGTACATGCCCATATTCTCGATTCAACTCCATGAATTAGTGAACCCGCGCCATCTTGGATTTCTATCTATCTGATATCACGTGTTCTTTAACAACATAGGCAAACTGCGGCAAACTGCAGCAAATCTATTATTTTAGAATCTTGACTTTTTGACGCCTCTGGCATGCAGGGTATTTACCAAAACCACCTTACTGTATGTTTGTAAAATTGTTTGTCATGAATTCGAATTTGTCACACGTTAATCCTGGTGAAAGAAAGGTTAAAATAAGAAATTGCGCAATGAACACGTACAATATTTCGATAACCTGGTCCGAATTTTCGTTTGACAATAAACGAAATATCATCGAAATGTCGTTCGCAGGTTGGCGATATTTCGCCTTGGCATTCGAATTTGCATCGAAATTTTGAATGAAAAGTTGCCCGAAATTTTGGCGACATTCGTAGGAACAAAGAGCGAAATTCGTCGAAATACGTTTGCATGACTTTAGCACAATATTGTAGACTGTTATTTTGCCGTGAGTTTGCACTGTATCGAAGGGGTTTATCGTTGCCACAACGTTGGAAACGTTGGAAGCTATTAAGCGTATTTTGGTTCAAAATATTCTTGAGCCAGTATGAGATAACGATTCATGCACTTTCAGACTGATTGTCTGGTATTGGACACAACATGACTTTAGCATAATATTGTAGTTATCTGTTAATTTGCCGCGAGATCGCACTGTATCGAAGGGGTTTATCATTGCCACAACGTTGGAAACTTTGGAAGCTATTAAGCGTATTTTGGTTCAAAATATTCTTGAGCCAGTATGAGATAACGATTCATGCGCTTTCAGACTGATTGTCTGGTCCCAGGGGGGGGGGGGGGGGGGGTGGACTCCCCATAAAAATAGACGGGGGTGCTCGACCTATCTTTTAGGGGTTAAAATCGTTAGCAGTGCTATCTCTTAGGGGTCTTCCAAAGGTCTGCTATCTTTTAGGGGTCTCCGAGACCCAACATTTTTGTGGCCGAGAAAAAATAGCGCTGGATCCTCAAGCATGAGACCCCACAAGTTGAATCGGTATTTACGGCTTCGATATAGAGTTTGATCCATCCGAATATTAAAGACGAGGTTATGGGGCAGAGCTTTGTCTCTTATTTTCTTTAGTTTGCTAATAAATCCAATTAATGCCATTTTCTTGTCTTTTGGAGTGCTATCTTTTAGGGGTAATTTTTTTTGTGAGCCACGCCCATATTGCTATCTTTTATATATACGTTTATTTAACCCAAATTGTAGCAAGTGCTAAATTACATGGGTGTCAGCTCAAAAATTAAGCATACAATAATAAATAATAATAATTACACATAATTTCCACATATTGATATTTATATGTAATAAAGTTGTTTAGCCTGTCTGTTTTCCCTACAACACCCTGTTTTAGGGGTGAATTTCATTTCTCACGTCGAGCACCCCCGTCTATTTTTATGGGGAGTTCCCCCCCCCCCCCCCCGGGTGTCTGGTATTGGACACAACAGGAGAGGCCCAACAGTGAGTGCCGCGGATATTTTAATTTGTTATCTGTTATCGAAGGGGTTTATCGTTGCCAGTATTAAGGTTACCGGATACCTTCAAGGTATGTTTTATTGTAAAAAAATATTATTGATTATTTGGAAAGTTTATGGATTATTCTACAATTTAGAAAAAAAAAATTTCTAAAGATATAAAAGCTGGCGAGATATTTAGAAAAAACGTATTTAGAAGGAAACTAAATAAATCATCGAGGCGTTATAATCCCTTTATGCCCGTGGACTTTTAGCGGGAGCTGTACGTTATCCGAGTAATTTGCATACTGTTGTTGTAGCTTCCCTTCTTCGAAATAACAAACGTGCATTTAGAGTCTTTTATCAATCGTTTGTATGGGGAAATCCAAAAGAGAAAAGCAAAGTTCTTGGGTAAATAGTGAAGCGCACCCTGGACCGAAAAAGTAAGGAAACCGGCGATAAGCAGGAATTCGGTAAAATGAGGATTGAGCTCGCGCACAGCGACAAAGGCTCGTGGTTCGAAGAACGTGCGAAAGGCAGCGAAGAACAACCTTCAACTTGAGAGTCAACTCCAAATATAAGCAGCGCTAGCAGGCTTAAACTGTCGTTTGGCTTACCAGGAACCAGCAAGTCATTTGAAGAGACTGAGGACGCGAGCAGCGATGAGTTCACATCGGAGTCGGATTCAGATCCGAGTTTCACTCCTGGGCCGTTGTCAATCCTCGACTTCTCAATCGTGAGCTTGAGAGGATATCAATTTGCAGTTGTTGTGGAACTTTGGGAATGAAACTTAACGGCTCTCGAACTGAGCGAAACTGTTGAATTGTTGTGAGAGCGAAAGGTTTCTTATGAAATATGACCTACCTTTCCCGCGAATTTCACTACTGCTTTGAAGCTCCAGGGGTCATTGCGAAGTCATTGGCTAGTTGGTTCGACGTGTTGACATTTGCTTTGATGAGGTGTGAAATGTTCATAAAACTTTACACGCCAAATCTCCGACTAGGTTTTTCTTCGTATCCCCTCTCTTTGAATGAATTAATAGGGTATGCAGACTTGCCAGATTTTGATAAAACTCGACCAAAAGACAGATAAGTTACTGACAAAGAAAAGGGTGTGAGCGTTTAGCAATATTCGAAGTATTTTTCCTCGTAAGTATCCCGCGTAATGTGACTTGGACATTATTGAAGACTAAAACTTTAGGAATGAATTGCATTTGAATGAAGTAAAATATCAACAAATGCTCACACCCTTTTTTAGGCTGTCATGTGCTGATTAACATTGTGCAGTTGAATTTTTTTTATTCGTTAACCCTTGTCAATTTTGCGTTTGTTGGCTTAGCATTGCTTTACAATTTTTTTTAAACAAGTCCATTCAGCGTATTCTGCACTTCATAAGCTTTACAAAGGTATATAGGTTTCTATAGTTTTCTTTAAAACAACGCGCGTACAAAATTATTAACGAGAGAGACCCGCGAAGGTATCCGGTAACCTTAAGCATATTTTGGTTCAAATGAAAACAGTGAAGGAAACAGCTACACGTAGCGATCGAGTCACTTACCGACAGCTTACCAACCACTTACCGACACAATTTTACCGACCACTTACCAACCACTTACCATTACCACTTACCAACCACTTACCGTACACTTACCGACCACTTACCGACAACGTATTTACGGTGCAACTTGTTCACTTTAGCCAAAGAGATGTTTGATTATCCAGTCAGACAAATAAACCAATAGACTGCATGTGCTATATGTCATCATTTGACTACTACTACCAGAATCCTTTTTGATCAAATTCTTTTTTTGAAACTCCTTTGAGAATACCAAGACAACAGTCTAAATTAGAGCAACAAAATAAACAGCGAGTGAACGAGTTCCGGTAGTAGCTTGTAGTCAACTGACGTACATGTACGTCATATACATGTAGTACATACATTGTATTACAGTCAATTGAAATAACTACACATGTACAATCTCAGACAATAGAGACAATATCACTGAAGGTTGGTGCTTCCCTCACTGAATGTTGGAGCTAGAGTCATGAGTGTATTAATCAAAAATCAACATGTGAGCTTGAATGTAGCGAGTAGAGAATATACGAGTTTAGTGTGAGCGTGTGTGGAGTGAACCGGTATGGAAGAGCCCCTCACGGGGAGTGCCTGGTTGTAAAACAGTATTTTATTAAAGCCCTGACAATGTTTTGGACTCAAAATCGAAAAAAAGGGGCGTGGAGTGTTCAAACTATATATAAGTCTGTGATCGTACATGTAGCTTGATGGACTTGGGGCAAGATTCACATCACTCGACCATACATAATTATACTATTGTTAACTGCACTTTAGTGACATGCTAATAACTACTGTACTAAGTACTGGTTTCAATGTTATTTTTCTCATAGACTGCCAAGTGGCAAAGTACATACATGTACCTGTATACAATCCACGCACAAGGTGATGGCCAGATATCTTACTCTTCAATGTTGCAAGGACTTCCCGCCCTATTTGTAATGGATCTTTACCTTCAAAGGGTTCATCTGAATGAGTACAGACTAGAAATACTGGTGGTACCCTCTTTGGCAGCTTACAACCTTTTTTGTTTTTATTTTGATGAATTCCTTGAGGTGTGATGATTGTTGAGGTGGTATCTGCTTTGTCAGTGAAACACACACTGCTCTCTTCTCTACTGCTGAAGTTTGCCTCTGAATGTGGAACCTTGTTTGCATCTTTTGGTCTTGAGGGATTTGAACAGCTTTTAGCTGCACCATCTGCAGTTATTAATGGTACTTCCATACTTGCAGAAGGTACATCCACATATCTGGAGCCTCCCTGTTCTGTTGGCAAGGATTCATTCTTCCCTGCATCATCTGCCAAAGAACACTGTGTCTGGGCAGAATTGATTTGCTTTGAGTTTCCCTCACTTTGTGTAGGAAAGAAAGCATCTTCTTCATTGCTTATATCGCTGATTGACGACATCCAGAGCTCTAAACAGTCCATATTTGTTAGTGGGCATGATAAGTTAATGGATCTTTCATATGCACCATTTCTAACTACTGGCGTCGCCTGTGCATGAAGGTCAGTACCAAGATCATGAACAAGAATATAAATAGCACTGGATGACAAGAAGACTGGATGTGTCGCACTATAGGCTGGCTGACCAGCAAAGTCCCATGTTGTGCTGTATATACACTTGGTGTCTTTGGTATGTTGGAGATCCTGCAGGAGCTGCTGTGTGAGCCCTGCTATGTCTTCTGGGACTTTAATAACAGTTGTGTGTTGTACAGCAGCTTGGTTGTCACTGCTTCCCAGGTTTTCTGGGCTGTTTAATGATTCACCAGCTACTGGAGATGTTTCAGCATTATTTCCAGGGCTTGTTTTAAGTTTTTCTGCGATGGCTTTAGCCATGACATGGTCATAAGACACCTCAGCTGCTGCATCACCCGTCTCATCTACCTTCCCCCATGCTTCATCTTTGAGTTCACCGAATGAGCGATCAAGGGTTATACCAACTGTACTGTCTTCATTAGGGTTGAAATCTTCACCTACACCAATTGAACAATTTACATGTATATCAGATAATATATTAATTAATAAAGTGCAAAATATTCTTCCCTTTTCAATCTGCTATATCCTTTCAAACTTCTCTGTTCTTTAGGGATATTGTGTAGTTCCAGAAATATCCATACCCCCCTTCCCCCCCCCTTTCCCCCCCCCCCCCCCCCCCCCCCCACGGAAGGTATTTGGTCTTTGACCCCCCCTCCCCTCTGGATCTTCCAAAATGGACGCCCAAATTGTACCCCACAAATTGTATAAGGGAGACTTTAGAATGTGATCAGGAGTCACTTACACCTTTGTTGCACTGACAACCCTTCGATAGCCCACTTTTGATATATGCTTCACTTGTCACACACAACGGTTTCATTATGAGGCTCTGGGATAAATTAAATTAATTATTTTCTATTATCACAAATCGCTGAGCATTATACCCTATGAGGCAAGTGAAGCATACATGTATATCGAAAGTGGGCTTTAATTCAAAATGGCAGGGTTGTCAGTTCACAGAATCACCTCCATCAAGGTAGCCTGGGAAAGAGACGTCTGGGGAGCAAGGCAGAAAATTCCATACTGATGACGTAGCAGATAGCCGTTTCACGATGCATACATGTAGTTGTAATTCTCAGAAGCCGAATGCGAACAACAGAGTTCTTTTCAAGGAATATAACTATTGAGGCTGCTTGTTTGCTTGGCAGTGGATCACCGTCACGAATAACCATGAAATTCAAACCTATGATGGCCGTTCACCCAAGCAAACGGGCAGTCTCGGTAGTATACCTGAAAATAACCGCTGCATTCTGTAGCTAACCTCTTTGGCTACTGACCTGGCAAAAGAGCTGGCTTGAAAAGTGGCCTGCTGTGCTGTGTGTAGGTTTTGAAATTATAAACAACTATTATGTTTTGACAGTCGTAGGACAAATTCTCTTGACCGGGCCGAGCCGCTGAAAGAACGAAGCGAACGAGCTACCAGCACACGCTAAATATCTATTATAGGCTTGAATTTCATGGTTGTTCATGACGATGATCCACTGCTAAGAAAACGAGCAGCATCGGTAGTTATATTCCTTGAAAAGAACTCTGCTGTTCGCATTCGGCTTCTGAGAATTGCAACTAATTTATGCATCGTGAAACGGCTATCTGCTATATCATCAGTATGGAATTTTCTGCCTCGCTCCCCAGACGTCTCTTTTGCGAGTGGGGAGCGATAAGAGTCAGCTGGTTTCCCAGGCTACCATCAAGTTCATTCCATTTTTTGGGAATATGTATGTTCTTTTGGGAATTATTATATTAAAGTATTCAGCATATTCTGATAATCCATAATTATAATACCAGAATAGGAATATTAATATCCCCAAAAGAATGTGCCCATCACAAAGTCTTTAAATCAATCAAAATTTACAATGAAGGCTTCACCTCTAAGGGATCTAATGGTGCTTGTCTTTCCTGTCCTGGCCTGCCCTACAACCATGACCAGCAGCCGACGATCTTTAGTCTTGCCATCCTCAAGTGCCTCTTGATATGCAGCACATGCCTGTGGTCCACGCACACGAATCTCAGCTGGAACTTAACACAGGAAGATGGTCATATCATCACTAATACTCAATATGCATATGATTGTCTTATTAAAACAGAAATGTATGTTCAAGTATGATTGTCCTTGGCTGGGAATCAGTCCTGCAGTAGGTAAATTCAACAGTTTCCCTTTTGCAAATACATGTACATGTACACATAGAAGGCATGCATAATTTTGAAACCTCTGTTACTTGCATGATTATCCTAAATTATAGGTATTAAAGAGACAAGAAAAGTTAAAAATTGTGTCAATTGCTATCAAGTAAATACAATGTACATAGATTGTGACAATAAATTTATTATTGTATGTGAAAATGCTGATAATAGAAAAAAAAATGCAAGATTTGATTTGGGCTTATCATTGCACCCAAGCCATTGAACCCAGGTTTGATTCCCTGCTCTAACATCAAACAAAATTTTGCGTATCCCCACTCGAAATATCCTTATATCATTCAATTTGTCTATTTCACGCCAATATTCTTTGACAACGACAAAAAAAAACATAAATGACCTTAATAGTGGAATACACTGCCAATGTATATATATATCTACCCATTCCCCAATTCCCTATTGAGTGAAATGCCAGCCTCCCCCACTCTGTTTTAGAACTGCAAGCTTGTTTACCAGAGAGCCGAGTCAAACATGAGTAATGTTAACGTTTGTGGTCATTCTTTTTTGGATTATTTTGGGTTTTCAAGCCTTCCATTAAGGTCTGTTTGTGAAATTTTCGTTTATCGTTGCCTGATATGGTCATTCTGGCTCAACTCTTTCGTTGCCACATTTTTTTATTTTGATATATATTTGAATACTGAAATTTGCTTCACGCCAGTGCACTACTCACAAAGGAACATCGTTTACATTCTTAAGTTCAAACACCTTCACTTATTAGCTTGATCGTAAAGAAGAGAAAATGCGGGTCTTCCTATTCTTAAGGCAAAGTTAAGTTTTCGAGTTTTTGAAATAGACACTTAAGTATGCCCTTTCTGCACACAGCCCTTCAATTCTTTTTTTCTTATCATCGATATCAATTCTACATCAATAAGTGAATAGTAGATATTTTTGGATTTGAGTGTTGCATATATACAAATATAGAAGTTTATATCACCAATATGCTAATGAATGTGATGTCTACCCAGGATTAATTAATTATACAAAAACAAGCTGGTAGAGATAAATGAAATTTTATAAACATCCACATTATATTTGAGGCTTATATCGCTCAGTGATTTTACCAAATATTTTAATTAAATCAGAAAATTCATTCACAAGGATAAAGAAATGACAGAACATTCCCTGGTAAACCTCTATAACTCATAGATGCAACACTCAAATCAAGAAAACAAATACTATTCAACTATTCACTTGATGTATAATTGATATTGATGATAAAAAATAAATGTTAGATCTTTAACTGCTCTGCCACCCTTGCTTCCCACATGCTGGGGAGTGTTGGGGGAGGGGGGTGAAGGGGGCAGTTGCCCCCCTCTCCCCAGTTCCGGAAGACAGATTGACATAAGTCATCAATGAAAATATTCCAGAATTCATCATTTGCCCCCCCCCCCCCCCCCCCCCCTCAGTTTCCCCCAATTTTCAGGACCTCCCTACACCCCTGAGTATATGTATGTATACATGACTTTGCATAAATTGATACCTCTTGCCTTACTTAACACTTATTTACAACAATAATTAATTATTAGTTATCACATTTATGAATGTGTCTTGGAATGTTAAAGTGCATATAAGCTCTAGTCAGTTATCTTTGACATGGATTGTACATGTACATGAAGTCCAACCATAGAATATTTCTTGATTTGGATGTTGCATCTAAGAGATATAAAGGCTTATATTTCAAATATGCTAATGATGTGATGTCATCACCAACATCACTTATTATACAAAAGCATGCTGGTAGAGCCAAATTACCTATCTTTAAATTCTAAGTTATATTTGAAGCTTATCAAAGTGATTTTACAAAAAAAAATGTAAATTAGAAAATAGCTTAATTCACAAGCACAAAGAAATTCAGCAAATGTCAGTGATGACATCACATCATTAGCATATTGGAAATATAAACCTTTATATCTCGTAGACACAACACCCAAATCAATAAATATTCTACCATTGGACTATCCACTTCATGTACAATCGATATCAAAGATAACTGGCTAGGGCTTATATGCACTTTAAGGGTTAAAAGTTACCATCGCTATTGCCTGGAATCCTATTTCTTTCATATCTGTCAATCAAAAAAGGAAAGTAATTAGTAAGTATCAAATATATTTAGCTTTGCAACTAATTGGGACACTAGTCCTACGATTTTACGTCCTTATCTGAGAAGACGTGAAGGTCTAACCATTTGCAGTTGTTTCACAATGGCAGCACCTTCTACTCAGTTATTTTAAGACCCTGAGTGTTGGTCCGGCCGGGGCTTGAACCCGCAACCTTCCACTCAACAGACCAGAGCTTAACCACTGAGCTAACCGGGAGGCGGAAGAAAATAGAGTACAATAAATAAATAAAGACCCATAATTTTAAGCAAATGCTGTAAAGGCCCAGGGTCCAGCAGTGTTCATTCTAGAAATCAAGTGAAGTGGGACAATAATTGTGTCCCATTTGTCATGTCATATGAGACAATTTTACCCAAACATGATTGAACCATTATAGTTAATAGAGTGGAATAGTTATGAAACCAAGCGACCTTCTTTGTTATATGTCTTTGTCCGCTTTTTTCAATCGTGACCGTGCACAAAACACAATAGATATTGGAATATGTTAATCAATCAGCCAATAGAAATATGTGGGTTCAGTCGTCCAGGGAACGCTAATGAACTATGACCATACACAATCTTTTGTCTTACCCCCTTCCAACATAAATTGCAATGCCTTTGTTAGCCCCTTTGAAGTTTGCCAGGTTTCCAAACCATTCCACTCAATTAACTATGGTTGAACAAGCATAAAATATCTACGTCTAATATATAAACAACAAAGAGTGTGCACATTCTAGAAAATACAATGTAGTTGTGTGTTTTGTAAATGGAAATGGTTGCTTGGCTCCTCACAAAATTCATTCTACATTACAATTGAATTTTTTTGGCAGATAATAGTGTTTGCAAATTAATTGAAGGGCTGTGTGCAATAAGGGCATAAGTAACTCCAGTTCAAATTCTAAATTCTCCCTTACAAAACAAAGAATTTGGAGAATTGATAATGTGATCAGGAGTCACTTACACCCTTGTTGCACAGACCCCTTCAAAAAATAATTACTCTGGCTGCCTGTGGCAGGCACGAGTCTAAATCTGCAGGCCATTTTTTTTTTGTTCGGTGCAACAAAATTTCTGCGCATGCGTTAAATTATGCATTAATTGTTGGTGCTAATAGATTTCTCTCCAGTCCAGTTCTGCCGACGCTATTCTTGTTTGAGGTACGTTTCGTAGGTTTTATGCCACATTTCATTTTACTCTCGGTCATAATACATACCAACGCAAACACCGTGATAGGGAAGGCCAACACAAAAATATTTTCGACCGTGTTTCTGGCTGGTTTACCGATCTCGTTTTATAACAAATGAAGGTGGACTTAGAGTACAGATGCAACCAAGTGTCCCATGTAAACAAAGTTTTTACAAAAGTTGGCGTGAAAATAGAGCAAAATTGCACCCTAGGATGAACACTGGTTCAGGGGGCTGCAAACCCCCCTCCCCCCCAATTAGTTTGCAACAGTCCCCCTATAACTTGCTTAATCCCCTTTTTACAAAATGCTAGATCTGCCCCTGCTGTCAATATTATGAATGTTATATAAACAATAATTTCCTTGCAATAGCTATTGTGGCAATGGAATAGTGCACTGATATTTGATTGAGGATAATCTCTCACATTCCAAGAACCGAATTTACAGGAACAGATGTCCAAGGACAGATACATGTATCAGACAGTGCATTATTTCAAAGCCATGAAGTAGGTTTAATTTATTTTCTTTACAACTCTTATTATCTTTTAGTATCTCATTTCCATGCTGAGTTTACATTCAGAATTTGAACCTTGGTTCTGATTGGATAAACTACTCATTAGGATGTAAGAGTAATTTTCATTGGCATATCAATGGCCCAACAAACATGTCAAACCAGTTTTGCTGGGCCATTATATTGATAAGTCAATGAAAATTACCATTAGGTCTTAATGAGTAGATCACCCAATCAAGGCTGCAAGGTTCAAATTCTGAACCTAAAGTCAGCATGGAAGTGAGATTCTCAATGGCCGAGGCCCTTCTAACCATGCACTCCTCTCAATCTCTGTTTGTAGGAGAACTACTTGCTATGAGAAAGTCCGGGCTGGGGTATTGGTGCAATTTTTTTTTTTGGAGGGAAGTAGCTGTTTAAAATGGCTGCTACATCAAGGGCAAAATTACATGAGGCGGGCTTATAAGCCCTGTTTGCCAGGCTGGCCCTGTAATTGCAGAGTTAATTTTTGCTGTGTTCCACAGCCAAGGCGGGCCAGAGCCTTATTTTCTTTGGTTTTCAAATCTCCTTCCACGGATAGCAAAGGAGATTAGAAAATCAAAGAAAATAACGCTCTGCTCGCAAGGTAGTACCAAACGCGCCAGCCTGGTAAATCAACGAACATTGTGCATTATTATTAAACACTGTAAACTTACTCTTCTAGATCGACAGGGTCGCTTTCAGAGCCAAACAAATTTCCTGCGGCAGAAGCAAAATTAGAAAATACACCAGTTAGGGCATCTTTGAAGTCTAGCAATCTCCCTTGAACTTCCCCCGATTCTTGGGAATACGAATATTTAGAATCCAGGGAAACATTTAAAACAGCAGAATCACCCAATTGACTTAGATCTTTTGCAACTTGCGAATTGAAATCTTCTAAGTAAGAACTTCTCGGCTTTGATAAAATTTGTTTGCCGTCTCCATTTTCAGTGTTCTGAGGGAAATACTTCATGGGTTCAGAAGCAGATCTTCTTTGAGCTCTTTCCTTCTTGTGCTTCCCTGGATCACTTATTACAGCACTAGTTAGAGTATTCACGAGTTCGTGGTCTGGGTCCGATTGGTATCGTTTTTCGTTCGCCTTGCGCTGTCTCTTGGCCTTTAGCCTTCTGGCAGACATCTCAGGCGTTTAAATGAGCTATATTGCTACAGCACTAATACTTTTGAGAACTTCAGTTCTAACTTGTTACTGCACCCGACCGTAGCGTAGAAATATCACTGTACATTCGGGAGACCTGGACACGCGTATGCATGTATACCGTAAGGTTTATATTGGATTTTCCTGCTTCCAAGAAGTCGAACACGAAGATCGCCTCGATCAGATCTACATGGCTTTGGTGAATTATCCACAATCTTCAAAGTCACAACTTCAATGAAGTACTTAAACCGGCCTTTAAACCTTCTTTTTCACTCTTTAGCTGTTTCGGTTGGGTATTTCCCTTTAGGCTTTAGCATTTCTTACGTTTGATTTTTTACGTAAAAAGTTTGTTTGCTCGGATGTTGACAGTTCCGAGTGACGCAAGGGAAATGTACCTCGATGTGGTGCCTCGATGTCCGCGTGTCGTGGTGTTTTCTAGTTACTCGGGCTGCCTGTGGCAGGCACGAGTCTAAATATATCTGCAGGTCGTTTTTTTTTGTTCCGTGCAACAATTTCTGCGCATGCGTTAAATTATGCATTAATTGTTGGCGCTAATAGATTTCTCTCCAGTCCAGTCGCCAGATTCTGCAGACGCTATTCTGTATGGTTGCCGGATTGTTGCAATATTCAGTAAACCTATTTTACATTCAGTAAACCCGATTTTATATTCAATAAACAGGTTTTATATTCAGTAAACCATTTCATATTCAGTAAAACCGATTTTATATTCAATAAACAGGTTTTATATTCAGTAAACCGATTTTATATTCAATAAATCCGATTTTATATTCAATAAACAAGTTTTATATTCAGTAAACCGGATTTATATTCGATAGAAACGATTTACGTTCAACGTTTTAGTTCAATAAATTATTGCTTAATATGTTCAATCCTCAATCCATTATTTATTCAGTAAACGCCATTTATATATATTCAATACCTATTTTATTCAGTAAGCACCATTTATATTCAATAATTTCTGCAGTCCAACATGGTCAGCGGAAGACGAAATTCGTGGGTAGCTACTTCGTGTAACGTACACAAAGAGTATTGTGGGAGGTCACTAAACAACAAATATATAAATATATAACTATAATAAATATAATGCTTCTTTAATGCTCCTTTAGACTAATACAAACCCTACCCCTACATTTAAAAAAAACCTAACCGTCAACTACGGGTTCAATACTCTTTGTGTACGTTACACGAAGTACCTGGAAGTACCTAGGAATTCGTGGGTCACTTTTCGGAACAAGATGGCGGGTGATCACCCAAGCTTGCACGAGATCGAAGACTGAGTGGCGAAGAGAGGGGTTAGTAGAGCAGTAGCTGCAGTCAGAAGTGTTTCTACTAATGATCTAACTCAGGATTCCTCGAGAAGCTTAGTTTCAGGTACTATGATGGTTCACTTCTATTTATGATATAGACCGACTTGGCTATCGACACTATCCTCTGTAGGTTTGGCAGTCCATGTCCCTTTATCAAGAAACATAGCTGGAATGGTAGGTCGTTCCCGTGATCTGCTCCGTGCACATGTGGTAGACATGGCCGGAACGCTGTGTCTGGTTTGTTGTCGCAGGGTCCAAAGCGTCGAAGACCGCTTGGTCACCAATACGTACACTGCGTACAAATCAAAGGTGAAACATCCTGAACTGAGAAAAAGACACTTGAAGTAGCCTGTGCCGACTAGGTGGATCCATCAGAATTTGCTGACGATGATAGGAACAGCCCTTGGATGTGAAATCCCTTGGGTGTGAAAGCCTTGTAGGGGACTTCGTGTCCTAGTGTTTTCCCACCTGCCTTTTTGGCGAATCTTGAAATAAATAAATAAAGCTCTCGGGTAATTCAAGATTATCCTTTTGGGGAAAATGACATCTTGTTTTCCGGAACTTTGGACCCTGCGACAACGAAACAGACACTGCGTTCCCGGCCATGGCTACCTACCATATTCCAGCTATGTTTATTGATGAAGGGATAGTGCAGTGATAGCGAAATCGGTCTATATCATATATATTTGTAAGCTTAATTGAACCATCATCAGTACCTGAAGATAAGCTTCTCGAGGAATCCTGAGTTAGATCATTAGTGGGAACACTTCTGATAGCAGCTACTCCTCTCCTTATCTCAATAAGCAAGTCACGTGATACAAATGGCGCGCGAATTTCGTCTTCCGCTGACCATATTGGACTGCAGAAATTATTGAATATAAATGAAATTTACTGAATAAAATAATAGGGTTGAATATAAATGGCGTTTACTGAATAAATAATGGGTTGAGGATTGAACATATTAAGCAATAATTTATTGAACTAAAACGTTGAACGTAAATCGTTTCTATTGAATATAAATCCAGTTTACTGAATATAAAACTTGTTTATTGAATATAAAATCGGGTTTATTACTCGGGCTGCCTGTGGCAGCGCCGAGTCTTAAAATGCAAGTCGTTATTTTTTTTTTTTTTATTCAGTGTAGCACGCGATCTGCGCATGCGTTAAAGGTCAAATTCACACCAATCAGATTGCACTGTGCTGGTCACGCAACAATCGCCAGGTTAATGTATTTACAGAATTTAATACAGTAAATCAAAATGGTCGACCCGCGAGGGCGAAAGCCTTCCAACAGGCTCAGGATATTTCAACTGGCGCTCTTGTTGACCATAAAAATACATGAACAACCAGGAGCCGTAATACATTCGATCAGCGCTGTTTGGACAGATCCAAGTGTACATTTAGAAACGTAAGCGAAATACAATATCCAAACACGTTTGGATATCAACGGGTATCGAATTATCATCAAAGGTTAGATCTCGTCAGGCGCGCTCAGATAAGAAAGTTCAAAGCTCTCAGACAAGGCGAGACTTTCAATGAGTCATTGTCAGAAATCTATTCCATCGTGGGCGGTCTTGTACAGCTAAGGCATGTTTTACGACAGAATAACTAGAGTCTTTCTACTGGATTGAGAGCTCGAGACATTATACATGTCGGCTAATATGGAGAAAACTGAAACAAAAAATGAACTTTGACGGCAGAAACCCTCATTACTGTGAAGAGGATCAAAATTCAAGTTTTGTAGCTTCAGCTTCAGACTGTCTTCTGCCGTGACTCGTGAGAGAAATTGAAAAAGATCTAGCTGTTTCATTCAGACACTGGCAAATTTATTGAAAGCTACGGGATTACTTTATGAGATTATTATTCATTGTGGAATGAAAGGAAACAGGTTAGCTGAAAGTCAATCAAATTCAAAGTCTGAGTATGTCATTGTATTGCATTTATACACTTGAATTGCCAGTATTCTGTTGTTCGAATCCTGCGTTATCATAGTCATGCCATAAAAGCGATTAATAGACCAGTCTGTTTTTTTTGACGTTCTCACTGGCGAATTAAAGCACGACTTGATACTAAGAGGATTTCAAATGAAAGTGTATTTCATCTTCAATCTCATGTGGCCCGAGTGAAAGCCCAGATGGGCTCTTGTTGAATATAAAATCGGTTTACTGAATATAAAACCTGTTTATTACTTGGGCTGCCTGTGGCAGCACCGAGTCTTAAAATGCAAGTCGTTATTTTTTTTTTTACTTTTTTTTTTATTCCGTGTAGCAAGTTTTCTGCGCATGCGTTAAAGGTCAAATTCACACCAATCAGATTGCACTGTGCTGGTCACGCAACAATCGCCAGGTTAATTTATTTACAGAATTTAATACAGTAAAGCAAGATGGCGGAGGACCCGCGAGCAACTTTCTCTCTAACTTGGAGTCTCATCTCTCAAATGTAAGCCAGTTTAATGTTTTATTTAACTTCACTCGTGCGAAAGCCTTCCAACAGGCTCAGGATATTTCAACTGGCGCTATTGTCGGAGCCGAAGGACCGCGTTTTTTACCCAGATGGCCAGTGATTTTATTTACGACATGTACGACGACCTGAAGCCAGGATCCGGAAAGCTAAAATTCGAAGAAATAGATATTGGAATCTATAAGCCATCGGCTCGCTGTGCTGCATTTAAAACATCCGAGGAGAACATCTTATTTTGGGTGAAGGCACTTCAAGACCAATATTATGAGTCTCTTAAAAACTGTCAGAGATTTAAATTTACCGTAAGTTGGATCAGAGAGTATTGAGATCAAGTTATTTCGTTCCAGCGAGGATATTGACCTAGCGGAAACGGTACAAGCTGTCGAAGGATTTTACTTATAATCATCCACGTCTACTTAACAACAGGAATAGTTATGTGCCAAGGCATGGGCAAAGATTGAGTTTCCCAGATTACAGCACAGGCTTCCCAGACTCGACCTATATTTCCCGCCTTTTGGGTTACCTGTGGTATGTTTCATAAGCGATCTCGGAAGAGTTTAAATAATTGCTCCTTGTGAATTCTCTTTTCCGATTCCTACGAAATAAATCTTCAATAATAAAAGATTGATACTTAATGAAGTTGTGTGAGTGTTTTTTTGGCGATTTGGGGCCTTCTAAAGCAGTTTATTAGGATTCGTAATTTTGACCGTTGGCCGTGGCTCTAAGAAAGTTAACAAGGTAGGCAAGTCGACCTCGCCAAAGCACACACTTACCTCAAAGATCACCCAAAAATCGGCACTTTTCTTCCTCGCTCGCTATTCAGCTTTCGGCACAGGAGGGAATAGTTATCAAGCAACATCTGACCAGAGATTTAGGAAAATCCATCAAATTTATCATCGCCAAACCGCCTCCTCGAGACCCAAAAAGCGCGAGCTTGCAATGATCTGTAAGAACCAGAATGACCAAAGCGGTCCAAAATGTTCCCGACCCTACCCAAAACGATGCAAATCGCCTTTTTTCAAGAGCCATCTTTCTTACATGACAACCCGATCCCTATTCATCAGAATACATTGACGAGAGTTTACAATCACCTGACCGACAACCCACTACCGAAAGAAAGGGACCATGAAGTACGGTAGTACGGTTAATTCTCGGGTTCAAAACAACGAATATATGCCTGCTCAAATGCAGTGTTAAACGAATAAGTAGTGTTTAAATTAAAAGGTCAACATACGAGAAAAACAAAAATATTAAATTACATATATACTAGGGGAGCAGAGAATGAAAGTCACCGCGCTACCGGCCACTCCTAAAGACTGCTAAATTCAGCTAATACTTCTTCCCTTTGGTTATTACTAAGAGGATTTCAAATGAAAGTGTATTTCATCTTCAATCTCATGTGGCCCGAGTGAAAGCCCAGATGGGCTCATGTTGAATATAAAATCGGTTTTACTGAATATAAAATGGTTTACTGAATATAAAACCTGTTTATTGAATATAAAATCGGGTTTACTGAATGTAAAATAGGTTTACTGAATATTGCAACAATCCGGCAACCATAGTTTTCATCGTCATGACAACGCGATCACAAAATTGGTTTGCATTTATGAAATCAAATAAAACATCTTGGTCCTTGTAGAACTACCAAAAATACACTGATAATCCCAATTTTGAAACATTAGGTTATTTCCTAACGGAACTGTGGGCCAATGAATGTACGACAATTTTACAGTACTTTGTACGCGGCCAAACAACGAAAATACAAATAAAGCTTAATTTCCCATCAAATTCATTGGGCTTCACTTCCAAACTCTTTGAATGCAACTTCTAAAGATTTATCGAGTTAAAAAAATAAATTTAAACAATAACATCGATTTTTTTATGCCTTCCAGAAAATACGCTGGGACTTCTGTCATAAAATTCAATAATTTATTTACTCCGGAAGGATACACAGTATCGACGTGAAATTTTCTGTGTAGACTTTTATTATCGAAGTCTGAAGACATCTGAACTCCTGAACTGTGAGAGCAACACTGTCACTCGCCAACACGAAGCCAGAAATAGTGACACCAGCACAGATTTATGATGAGCGAAGCAATATTCAACTCTCGAGTTAAACTTAACAAGAAACCTCTCACGGCCGAGGTTTTGGTTCGAGAAATTAAAGGCTTCCAACAATTCCCTTTATAGTTCTGTAATATAATGAGCAGACTGAAGTTTTTGGAATGAGGATAAAGCTTTTAATTAGAGATAACCAACAGGCATTTCAGTTAATAATCTTTAATCCAACAAATACCAAGATGGACTCGTAATGGCTCATCATGCCGATAGCAAGAACAGGGCTCTTTCTCGATATATCAACGACAATGAACTACAGCAAAACAATACCCTGAAATACAAAGAACCCTAACCCCAGAATACAATGAACTACAGCAAAACAATACCCTGAAATACAAAGAACCCTAACCCCAGAATACAATGAACTACAGCAAAACAATACCCTGAAATACAAAGAACCCTAACCCCAGAATACAATGAACTACAGCAAAACAATACCCTGAAATACAAAGAACCCTAACCCCAGAATACAATGAACTACAGCAAAACAATACCCTGAAATACAAAGAACCCTAACCCCAGAATACAATGAACTACAGCAAAACAATACCCTGAAATACAAAGAACCCTAACCCCAGAATACAATGAACTACAGCAAAACAATACCCTGAAATACAAAGAACCCTAACCCCAGAATACAATGAACTACAGCAAAACAATACCCTGAAATACAAAGAACCCTAACCCCAGAATACAATGAACTACAGCAAAACAATACCCTGAAATACAAAGAACGAACGAAAACAATAGAGTTGTTCATTGTCCTGAATTTCAGGACGTTGATATATCGAGAAAGCCCCAAGAACGGCATGTAGATAAAGTTACATAGAGGCACACAAATTGACATAGCCAGCTCCATCACAGGATGGACAGGATACAACTTATAATATGGTACAAATATAAACATACATTTGAGACAATCATCTATTAGTACTAGGAACCTGCAGTATAACAGAACAGCAGACTAAATTGTAAACGTGTGTTACATGAATAAGTAGTGTTTAAATTAAAAGGTCAACTTCTTTAATTTACATACGAGAAAAACAAAAATATTAAATTACATATATACTAGGTGAGCAGAGAATGAAAGTCACCGCGCTACCGGCCACTCCTAAAGACTGCTAAATTCAGCTAATGATTCTTCCCTTTGGTTATTACTAAGAGGATTTCAAATGAAAGTGTAGTGTTTCATCTTCAATCTGATGTGGCCCGAGTGAAAGCTCAGATGGGCTCTTGTTATTTTTATAGCTGAGGATGTTCCTAGAGATCGATAAATCCATCTCAAACCACTCTATTAATACTGGTCGGGGAAGTATTTCTACTGTACGGGCCCTGCCGGCAAGTTTGTGCCCCCCAGTCGAAATTTCCATACAAACGTCTGTAAAATTTCCCGAAATTTTCCGAGTTTGCGGGCCTGTATCTTTGCTCCTATTCAAGATATAACTCTCAAATTTGGGATTTTGACTAACTTTGATGTGTTCTTTCCAGTTTTGCTGTTATACGTATATATCAAAAGTTAAAAAAAGAACGTGGAAATTTGGTTCACGACAATCCCGGCCCATGGCATACGCCCCCGGTGGGAGGTACTCCCTTATATGGGCTATACAGGTATGTGCCGCGGGATAGGGTATGGTGGACTGGGAAAGGGTATCCTTTTCACGTTTTGGTCTGGGAAAGGGTATGGATTTTGATATACTAGTCGTTAACGCCATGCTTTGCGCTCTATCGACCACGCGGCTTTCGTAGTGTAATTGAGTATGAATCTATGGTTTGGGTCTGGGATAGGGTATAGATTTTTTGCTTCAAGTCTGGGATAGGGTATTACCATATCCGTTATGGCGGCCGGTCATGTTTATTTCTGCATGCCGTGAAATCGCTTGAATAATAGACTGAGCGCTGAAGTAACTACTCAATATGGCTTCTAAAGATCACTTAACTAAGAAATCATTTATGGAACTTTGGAAGAATGAGCTTCTACCGAGTTTAAGGAAGGAATACGCTGAATCGATCCGCAGCGAGGTGAAAGAAATCAACATGCGAATCAAAGATCTAATGACTCGCTTCGACAAGATCGAAGAGTCTCAGCACAGGCTTCCCAGACTCGACGTATATTTTCCGCTTATTAGTCTGCTGGGTTACCTGTGGTTTATCGAATAGTTTCATAACGATCTCAGAAGAGTTTAAATAATTGCTTCGTGTGAACTTTCTTTTCCGATTCCTACGAAATGAATCTTCAATAATAAAAGATTGATACTTAATGAAGTTGTGTGAGTGGTTTTTTGGCGATTTGGGGCCTTCTAAAGCAATTTATTAGGATTCGAAATTTTGACCGTTGGCCGAGGCTCTAAGAAAGTTAACAAGGTAGGCAAGTCGACCTCGCCAAAGCACACACTTACCTCAAAGATCACCCAAAAATCGGCACTTTTCTTCCTCGCTCGCTATTCAGCTTTCGGCACAGGAGGGAATAGATATCAAGCAACATCTGACCAGAGATTTAGGAAAATCCATCATTTATCATCGCCAAACCGCCTCCTCGAGACCCAAAAAGGTCCCCCATGAAAAAAGGCGATTTGCATCGTTTTGGATAGGCTCGGGAAAATTTTGGACCGCTTTGGTCATTCTGGTTCTTACAGATCATTGCAAGGTCGCGCTTTTTGGGTCTCGAGGAGGCGGTTTGGCGATGATAAATTTGATGGATTTTCCTAAATCTCTGGTCAGATGTTGCTTGATAACTATTCCCTCCTGTGCCGAAAGCTGAATAGCGAGCGAGGAAGAAAAGTGCCGATTTTTGGGTGATCTTTGAGGTAAGTGTGTGCTTTGGCGAGGTCGACTTGCCTACCTTGTTAACTTTCTTAGAGCCTCGGCCAACGGTCAAAATTTCGAATCCTAATAAATTGCTTTAGAAGGCCCCAAATCGCCAAAAAACCACTCACACAACTTCATTAAGTATCAATCTTTTATTATTGAAGATTCATTTCGTAGGAATCGGAAAAGAAAGTTCACACGAAGCAATTATTTAAACTCTTCTGAGATCGTTATGAAACTATTCGATAAACCACAGGTAACCCAACAGACTAATAAGCGGGAAATATACGTCGAGTCTGGGAAGCCTGTGGTCTCAGTCATTCCTATCCGCTAAATACGACAAACTACTGGAATCGCTTCAAAGTACAAAAAAGCAAGTACAAAGCTTGGATAGCAATATTGATGCCAACGCCAACCAAATTAGCAACTTACAGGATGCAATTTACGAACACGATACAAGCATTGATGATATTCAACAATACTGTCGAAGGGATTATTTAGAAATCACTGGCATACCAGTCATACCTGCCGAACAGCCCAAAAATATTGTAATCGAAGTTGCTTCACAGGTAGGAATCGTCTTATCGGCTAATGAGATCTCGATAGCCCACCGGCTGCCGAGTGTAGGTTTTTGTCGAGGGTCGAGGGTCGAGTGTAAAAAGTCGAGGGTCGAGGGTAAAAAGTCGAGGGTCCAAAAATATTGCTTAAATCTATCTATACACTGCTCTCTTCGCAAGTAAGTCGAGAAACTATCCTGGTTAACTAATCTCAAGTCATCCAAACAGCCAGAAAGACTGAGCTACCGAATTCCAGAGTGCGAACGAGCTTACCGATGTCAATCAAAGTCCATGGAGTGAAATTTTAGAACGTGTTCCCGACGGGACCCCTGTACTGTTTCCCGCCTCAAGATCACATGACTGAAAAGCCAAGCCTCCGTTCGAGATAAGCTCCGCTCGATACGACAAGCACATGTGGTAAGTTCTTTGTTACTGGATGTGGTCACACGAGAGGGTTAAACAAGATTTAGCGACCTAAATCACGATTTTAAAAAGTGTAAAATCTAATCACGATTTACGAAACTCGAGAGGTATGTTTGTTTTGGAATGTTAATTAAAACGAAAAGTACATGTAGCTGTCATTATACAGACAAGGCGGTCATGCTTGTCTGTAGTTTAATTTTCCGAGTTCTTCGTGATGCCGGTCTTGGCCAACAAACCCTGCTAGCAGAGGTTCTTTTCTCTTACCCTCTCTCCAGCTCCACTAACGAGGGAGAAAGTAACCTCTGCCACGATCCGAACGGTTTTCTGTTGAGCATGCGCCACTGTATCTGGATTTCCATTGGCCGAGAAAAACGAGACAGTAAACATTGTAGATTTCCTATTGTTAACGGCAAGAGAAGGCGTGGGAAAATAAAATAAATTTCCTTCGTCGAGAGTGATGTTGCTTTCCTTGAGGTTTGACACAGCTGCTTTTAACGCTACTTCGAACTCGCTCACGCTCATGTTCACTCCAAAAACAGATGACATCTCGAAACTGCAGATTCTAGACTGGGCAGTGTTTTAATAGTATCAGCAGGTCATGTGCGTGTGACGTCGATCTCGAGAAACCGGTTAGTCATGTGACTTACCTCCAAAAACTTGGAGCCGGCGAGATATGAAGAACCGTTCGGATCGTGACAGAGGTTACTTTCTCCCTCGTTAGTGGAGCTGGAGAGAGGGTAAGAGAAAAGAACCTCTGCTAGCAGGGTTTGGCCAACGTTATCGTAGCAGGATTTGCTATTTTTCTGCTCAGACGATTCATAAGTAAATCCCACTCAAGTCGCATGAAAAGGATGAAGATACTCCTACTGCAAAGAAGGTGGAGAAACCGCTTAGCTGCTGTTGTTTCAAATGCCGCCAGAGGCCGGGCACTGACATGTCACACGGTGAAGCGGCGACGGGCGGGCATTGATGACGAATAACTCGCAATTTTTTTTTACCGGTAAACTTATTTTTCAGAAACATCTACGCAAATTTTTGGACCCTCGACATTTTACCCTCGACCCTCGACTTTTTACACTCGACCCTCGACTTTTTACACTCGACCCTCGACCCTCGACAAAAACCTACACTCTAACAATGCATAAGTATCTGTGAACTGTATGTAATAACCTTTACCATTTCAAATTCTGAATAACATCTTTTTTAACTTCGATAATTTATGTTCCTGAAATAATTACGTAAATTGTATAACTAATCAATGAGAACAAGGTGACTTCAATACAGTGATTGCAATAAACTTGCAAAAGTATTACTTGACTAATAGACACTGCATGATGCGTTCGGCAGGTACAAAATGTAGACTGGAAAATGCAGACTGCAGACTGGAAAATGCAGACTGCAGACTGGAAAATGCAGACTGCAGACTGGAAAATGCAGACTGCAGACTGGAAAATGCAGACTGCAGACTGGAAAATGCAGACCGGAAAATGAAGACTCAAAAATGCAGACCAGACAAAATCAATAAGAAACAGAGATCTATCGGTCTGTAACAGGGCGACTCTGCAAGGCTTTAGATGACTTAGATCCTTATTTTTGGGGGTTATACACGTCTAATGCGGGGTCTTGCTTTTTTCTTGACTGCCGGCGCCAGACACGCCGTGTATATGCGAGACACGCCGAATCCGAGCTTTTCATGACAATATTCAGTCCTTAATAACAGAAAGGAAAAGCTATGTATTCCGAGGTATTTTGAGTTATTTACTTACTTTTTAATTACGTTCGTATTAGCCGGGTCCTGTCTTTGTTAAACTGATTCAGTCCCATCTTCTTCTGTCCACCATTTTAAATTTATTGCTATGCACAGGAAGCCCAAAGCAGCCTCTCCAATTACATATAAATTGTTCTTGGAGGGGCTATTACATTAAGGATTTTCTTGAACTTTCTTGTCTATTAAAATGATCATCCTTTACCTGTGAACTTAAGCCACAAACTAGTCCTCAACACTAAACGTCGTTTTCCTGGGCGCTCAAGCTTGAAACGTTTTTCAGTTAACGGTTAACGTTGACGGGGTAAGTCGTATGAGCCTAGGGTTTTTGAGAACGAGTGCTAACTCTCTTATCCACGTTTCAAAGACGGATCTAAGACCTAAAAAAAAATCGGCCATAGGTATTGCATTTAACAGTATGGTCACCGTGAGATCTGTTGCCACGCGGCCAGTCACCCATGATCCAACAACAAACCTTGCCCAATCCGGATAAAGTGGACACCCCGGCAGAATAATCTCATTACTAGAATGATTATGAGTATTATGTTGCAATCAATCAACTTCACACCGGTGTTAGCTTAGAACTTTTCCGCAATTCGCTTTATCGGTTTATTTGATAAAGTTCTAGAGCAATTACAGTATTGTAAACAGGGCTGTAAAGTAAACTGTCATCCAAATAATCTTGTGTATTGTATGAAGAGACGATCGAGGACTTTGACAAGCCGTTGAGAGTTCCAGAAGTTAATTCTGTACAAGGTGCGATGGAACTTGCTAAGAAGTTGCAGACTTCTCTGACTGGCGCGCAAGGAAACGAGCGACTGTCTCAAGCCGTTGCACGCATAAATGATATCTTGGTGGACATGCAACTCAAGTCTTTAAGCGCAATGAAGCAGTCTTCCATTTGCAAATATTTCTCCTAATTCTTGTGTGTACAGATTTATGTACCGACATTAGCTCACAATGATGACAACGTCATATACCTGCAGCTTTATTCCCGGAGGGTGGGTACTCTCTTATATGGGCTATATGGGTACATGTGCCGCGGGATAGGGCATGGTTTTTGAGCTGCCGAGGTCTGGGATAGGTTATCCTTTTTACGGTTTTGGCCTGGGAAAGGGTATGGATTTTGATATACTTGTCGTTGACGCCATGCTTAGCGCTCTATCGACCACACTACAGCTTAAAATACCATATTAAAACAAAACAACGGCTTTCGTAGTGTAATTGTTCGGGATCTGGACTCTGGACATCACAAGATCACCTCTGGGATAGGGTATAGATTTTTTGCTTCAAGTCTGGGATAGGGTATGGTAAACGGCATTTTTAGGTCTGGGATAGGGTCAGGGTTTTGAGGTCTCCGCGGCACACCCCCACCCAAAAATCTTCTGAGTACCACCCAGGGTCTTTATAGTAGCTCCCGTAAGCGGACACATCCCATATTCCACAAGTGTCCGCTTACGAGAACTATTCCCGTAAGCGGACAGTTCCAGTTACGGACCGCTTTTTCTGATTCTCAAGGGTGTCCGCTTTACCAAACAGGAAACCCAAATTTATATGTAACCGGAGAGGCTGCTTTGGGCTTCCTGTGCATAGCAATAAATTTAAAATGGTGGACAGAAGGTGAGATGGGACTGAATCAGTTTAACAAAGACAGGACCCGGCTAAATACGAACGTAATTAAAAAGTAAGTAAATAACTCAAAATACCTCGGAATACATAGCTTTTCCTTTCTGTTATTAAGGAAATATTGTCATGAAAAGCTCGGATTCGGCGTGGCTCGCATACGGCCGGCGACGTGTCTGGCGCCGGCAGTCAAGAAAAAAGCAAGACCCCTCATTAGACGTGTATAACCCCAAGAAATAAGGATCTATTAAAGTCATCTATTAAAAGCCTTGCAGAGTCGCCCAGTTACAGATAGATCTATGTTTCTTATTGATTTTGTCTGGTCTGCATTTTCCGGTCTGCATTTTCCGGTCTGCATTTTCCAGTCTGCATTTTCCAGTCTGCATTTTCCAGTCTGCAGTCTGCATTTTCCAGTCTGCAGTCTGAATTTTCCAGTCTGCATTTTGTACCTGCAGTACCCCGCGAGCAGAGGTTTCTCATCTCTCTGCCTTTCCTGTCGCCGACAGGAAAGGCAGAGAGATGAGAAACCTCTGCTCGCAGGGTATACCTGCAGTGATGCGTTGATTTTTTTCCCCAGACATATTTATTGCAATCACTGTACTGGAAAACCGGCAGGTACAAAATGCAGACTGGAAAATGCAGACTGCAGACTGGAAAATGCAGACTGCAGACTGGAAAATGCAGACTGCAGACTGGAATATGCAGACTGCAGACTGGAAAATGCAGACTGCAGACTGGAAAATGCAGACTGCAGACTGGAAAATGCAGACTGCAGACTGGAAAATGCAGACTGCAGACTGGAAAATGCAGACTGCAGACTGGAATATGCAGACTGCAGACTGGAAAATGCAGACTGCAGACTGGAAAATGCAGACTGCAGACTGGAAAATGCAGACTGCAGACTGGAAAATGCAGACTGCAGACTGGAAAATGCAGACTCAAAAATGCAGACCAGACAAAATCAATAAGAAACATCTATCGGACTGTAACAGGGCGACTCTGCAAGGCTTTAGATGACTTAGATCCTTATTTTTTTTGGGGTTATACACGTCTTATGCGGGGTCTTGCTTTTTTCTTGACTGCATGCCAGCGCCAGCCACGCCGTGTATGCGAGCTTTTCATGACAATATTTCCTTAACAAACAGAAAGAAAAAGCTATATATTCCGAGGTATTTCGAATTATTTACTTACTTTTTAATTACATTCGTATTTAGCCGGGTCCTTTCTTCGTTAAATTGATTCAGTCCCATCTTCTTCTGTCCACCATTTTTAAATTATTGCTATGCACAGGAAGCCCAAATCAGCCTCTCCAATTACATATAAATTGTTCTTGGAGGGGCTATTAAATTAAGTCAATTAAGGACTTTCTTGAACTTTCTTGTCTATTATAAAACGATCGTCCTTTACCTGTGAACTTAAGCCACAAACTAGTCCTCAACACTAAACGTCGTTTTCCTGTGCGCTCAAGCTTGAAACGTTTTTCAGTTAACGGCCTAGGGTTAGTTCATGTGACGTTTTAATAAACCTCCTTTTGAGAACGAGTGCTAACTCTCTTATCCACGTTTCAAAGACGGATCTAAGACCTAAAAAAAAATCGGCCATAGGTATTGCTCCGTGAGATCTGTTGCCGCGCGGCCAGTCACCCATGATCCAACAACAAACCTCGCCCAATCCGTATAAAGTGGACTAGAACGATTATGAGTATTATGTTGCAATCAATCAACTTCACACCGGTGTTAGCTTAGAACGTTTCCGCAATTCGCTTTATCGGTTTATTTGATAGAGTTCTAGAGCAATTACAGTATTGTAAACAGCGCTGTAAAGTAAACTGTCATCCAAATAATCTTGTGTATTGTATAAAGATACGATCAAGGACTTTGACCAGCCGCTGAGAGTTCCAGAAGTTAATTCTGTACAAGGTGCGATGGAACTTGCTAAGAAGTTGCAGACTTCTCTGACTGGCAAGGAAAAGAGCGACTGTCTCAAGCCGTTGCACGCGTCAATGATATATTGGTGGACATGCAACTCAAGTCTTTAAGCGCAATGTTCAAAGCAGTCTTCCATTTGCAAATATATCTTCTAATTCTTGTGTGTACAGATTTATGTACCGACATGAGCTCACAATGATGACGACATCATATCCCTGCAGCTGTATTCCGGGGGGGAAGGTACTCCCTTATAGATACAGATACAGATATTTTTATTAGCTCCTTGCACAACAAATGGTACATTGGAATATAGCGCTAATAAAATATAATTTAGTGTAAACATTAACATTTAGCATGCTCTCATAGACATACTTTGCTGCAAAACGAGCTACTTCCATGGGTGGATTTATGACCAAATTAAATAACTGGTCATCAGACATATAACTTGTATTGTATTTTGTATTAATTTTAATGGTGCAATAAAAATCGTTTCTTATCGTATCGTACGTTTCACATTTAACAATGAAGTGAAACTCGTCTTCTAAGTTTTTATTACAGGTGGGGCATATTCTATCTTCCAGTTTCGTGTAGGGCCTAGTGTACCTCCCTCTTTCGATTTGTAGGCAGTGATTACTTATTCTGAGTTTTGTTAGAGCAACTCTATGATTTATATTAGGGACAGCCTTGAGATATTTTTCTGGTTTGTAATCCGTTTTAAACAATCTATATGTTCTAAGTTTGTTGCGGTGGTGCATGGGGATTTTTTCTTTGGTCGTTAAATACGTCACTTAGCCAATGTTGGTATTCCATGTCTTGTAATCTCAATTTAATTTGAATTAAGAATCCCTCGTAATCAGATATGTCTTGTTGCGATAGCCAGATATGACCAAAGCCAAGTTTATAGATTTTATGTCTTATTTTTTTCTCCCCAGAATACAGGTTTTGGGGACTGGAGACATTCTATATAGGCAATTTTTGAAAGCTCAAAATTTTCCTTTGTTATTAACTTTGACCAATATTGAATGCTTCTAAAAGTAGATTCTAATTTAATTGGATATCTACCCAGTTCCGCTCTGCATCCATTGTTGGCAGATGTTTTACTGGTACCAAGCAACATTTTACAGAATTTTACGTGTACGTTCTCGAGTGGGTCATTTTGAATCAGGCGGTCTTTATCATCCGCTCCCCATATTTCACTCCCGTAGAGTAAGATTGGTTTAACTAGCGTGTCAAATAGTTTTATAGATAGACTTATGTTCGATCTGAAGTGGACACCGGTTTCCTTCCTTATTAGTTCTTGTTTGGCTAAACTAAAATTACCGAATGTACTTAGGGTGAGACCAAGGTATTTATACATTTGGGTATTTATTAATTGATTGTTTTTAAAGTAAAATTTGTAGTTATTCATTCTTTTGCCATTATTGTTGAAGATCGTTACTTTAGTTTTTGTAATATTAACCTCCAGACGGTTACTGTTACAGTAATCCTCAAGTGTCTTTAAGTGATCTTGAAGGCCTTTAGAGGTTGTTGATAGCAGGACTAAGTCATCTGCGTAAAGGAGGTAATTCATATTGTTATTTCCTAGTGTGACTCTCTCTTCAATGCCCGATTGTTCGAATTTGTCGGGTAGGTCACTAATGAATAAGTTAAACAGCGTAGGGCTAAGCATGCAGCCTTGTTTAACGCCAATATGGCATCTAAATTTCTCTGTTTTTACATTACCTATCTTAACTGCTGAAAAATCATTTGAGTACATAGTTCGTAGAACGTTATAAAAATTACCTTCGATTCCCGCTTTTTGTATTTTGTTAAATAGTTTTTCCCTATATAGGTATGCTATCAAATGCCTTTTTGAAATCAACAAAACAGGAAAACAGAACATTGTTTTTCTTTTTAGGCTTACTCTTAACGTATTTGTCGATGAGAGTTTTTAGTATAAAAATACTATCCACTGTGGAGTGGTGTTTTCTAAAACCACCCTGTTCTTTTTTTTAAATGCCATTACTCTCTAAATATTCGGTTAATCTATGGTTGAGGACTGAAGTGAATACTTTACTTAGCGCGGAAAGTAAAGTAATGCCTCTGTAGTTATTTACATCCGAACGATCTCCCTTTTTATGAATGGGGATTATGAATCCATATTCCATTCTTGAGGGTACTCGCCTGAGGCTAGAATTATATTGAAGAGTGATCTTAATGGTAGTATTAGACTATCTTTGCCATATTTTAAAATTTCATTTAAAATGTTGTCGTGCCCAGGTGCTTTGTTGTTCTTTAGTTTATTTATGGCATCTCTGATCTCCTTATTTGTTATTTCGTAGTCTAATGGACCTTGCTCTGTGGGACTGCTAGGTATAGGGTTTATTTCAGAAGTATTTTGTACTTTAAAATGTTTGTGAAATTCTTCTAATTCCACTGGGTAGCACTGTTTGTCCCGATTTTTGCCTATTTGGAAAATGTTTTTTAATTTCCTCCATAGTTTCTTTGGATTTTTGAAATCTAGCTCTTTCAGGCGAGCATTGATTGCATGGACTTTCTTATTTTTACACAACTTTTTAAAACGCTTCTTTTTTATGAATAGGTTCGTCCTTAGCTCATCATCGTCAGGACTGCTGCAGACTTTATGCCCTAGTGATTTCAGATTCTCCTTCTCTGTACTGCATTCTTCGTCAAACCAATCTGGCTTCGAGTTTCTTGATTTACTTAGATTGGTTACTTAGTTGGTATTTCATTCCCGCTTTTTCACTAATTTCAATGAGGACCTTTGTGATTTTTTTGTAACTGCACATACTGAGTTCGGTTCGTTAGCATTAAATTCATTGATGATACTCTCGAATTTGCATTTGTATTCTTCCGATTCGAGAATTGTTGGAATTTTGTCTTTTGTATTCTCATTAAATATTAAGCGAGGATGCAGTTCACTAGTGCATTGTGTTTGTTTTGAATACTTAAGTTTGTTTATCTTAAGGCCGTACGATATTTGACAATGGTCAGAGATATCTGGTTGAAGCGGGTTAACTTTAAATAACTGGATATAAGGGAGGATGCCGGCATTGCTAATGACGTAATCAACTAAACTGCTGTCGTTATATTGGAAGCAGGTTTTCTTGCCAGTATAATCACCTTTATTCTGCCGTTAAGTATTCTTAAATTATTTTCAGTACACGCTTCAATTAGTAATTTGCCCGGCCCTCCTATCAATGCTGTTTTTGTCTTGTGAGTACCTTTTGAATGGGACATCGAGTTCGTAATCATCTGGCAGGTCAAAATGTTTATCATCATCTAATAAAATATATTCCTTTATCTCATCTGTTCGCGCATATATGGGCTATATACGGGTACATGTGCCGCGGGATAGGGTATGGTCAGTTGAGCTGCCGAGGTCTGTGATAGGGTATCCTTTTTACGGTTTTGGTCTGGAAAGGGTATGGATTTTGATATACTTGTCGTTGATGCCATGCTAAGCGCTCTATCGACTACACTACAGCTTAAAATACCATATTAATACAAAACAACGGCTTTCGTAGTGTAATTGTAATTAAAAACTGTTCGGTATTTGGACTCATTGATACATGTATCTAATGTCATGCTGTGTAAACATCACAAGATCACGTCTGGGATAGGGTATTGATTTTTTGCTTCAAGTCTGGGATAGGGTATGGTAAACGATATTTTTAGGTCTGGGATAGGGTCAGGGTTTTGAGGTCTCGCGGCACACCCCTACCCAAAACTCTTCTGAGTACCCCCCAGGGTCTTTATTGTAGCTCCCGTAAGCGGACACATCCCATATTCCACAAGTGTCCGCTTAGGGACGGACCATTTGAAAATTGATGGGGGGGGGGGGTACCGCAAATCCCCCAAAAAAAATCGAGCAGGCCGAATTTGCACAGAAAAAAGAGCGAACGAGCCAAAATCACCCCGAAAAAAAATCGAGAAAGGGTGAAACTTTGTTCATTAGCTGAAACAGGTTCAGCCAATGTTTAGTCTCCAGAACACAGGAAACCAGTGTTTTAGAGAGCAGTAAAATCTCAAAAAAATGAATATTTAAAGACATTCTGCTTTTTTCTTCCATACGCAGGACGGTACATTATCTAAGCTCATAATCAAAGGCACATTCCCATAGAACAAATAATGCATTCGTGTACAAGAGATTAGTTATATATGCCAATTCACTTTTCTTAATATTTATGCGCATATTTAATTCACCGACTCGAAAACGAGGCTATCCCCGCATCGAGGATGCAACGTGCATTCTAGTTCGAAAAGACAAGCATACTGAGAGGAATGACGCCATTTTGCTTTTCAGCGAAGCAACGATGCGGGGATAGCCTCGTTTTCGAGTAGCTAATTATATGAGCATAAATATTAAGAAGAGTCAATGTTGAGCACTTTTTCACAATGCAATATGATGCACTGCAATACAATATGATGCACGAATTAACAGTATAATTTTAAGTATCCATCTGGGAAGGAGTGAGGTAGATATTTCAAGAAGAATACATGTATATCAGGCATGTTTTCACAAAAGGAGCCTTAGAACCTTTGTGAAAACATGCCTGATATTGTGTGCCTTTAACTTTAAAAGCCAGTAACTCGTGTTTTTGCCGTTTTCTTGAAAGGGCAAATAACAGTTTAAGACTTTTCTGGCATTTCTATCCCATAATTGATCTCAAGGTATTTTATGTGGGGGTGAGGGGTGGGGAGGACTAGTTAACTGATGAAAACGTTGAAAAGTGAGTTACCGGCTTTTAAAGCCAACAGGTACACATTAATTTACTTGTGTAACTTAAATTTAAAGTAGCGCCATTTCACGAGTTTTTAATGGATTTCGATGCACTACACGGCAGTACAACATTCTCTTCCTGTAGATTAAGTTTAATCGATGGAATTTTGCCGTATTTTGAGTAGAAATTATACCAGAAAATGTGTTTTTCTATCTCTCAAAGTTACTTGTGTAACCTAAATTTCAAAGTGGCGCCATTTCTCAAGCTTTTAATGGATTTCAATGCACTACACGGCAATACAACGTTCTTTTCCTGTAGATCAAGTTTAGTGGATGCAATTTCGCCGTATTTTGAGTAGAAATACCAGAAAATGGCGTTTTTTTTAACCTAATCCTCAAATAAAGAAATTATGGGATAATCTCACACAAGTAAATTATGGGATAGAAAGGCCAGAAAATTAAACTGTCATTTGACCTTTCAAGAAAAAGACAAAAAACGAGTTTAATACTGGCTTTTAAAGCTAAAGGCACACAAGATCAGATATGTTTTCACAAAAGGGGGTCTTAGGTTCTAAGGCTCCTTTTGTGAAAACATGCCTGATATATATGTTTTCTACTAAACAAAGGTAATTAATGTACATGGAAAATACCATAAATCTAGAAACATTAAAATTGTGTAAAATGTTCTTGATGTAAAACCACTGAAATACTGAATGCCTTAAAAAAATATCGTGCAAGGTCCGACGCCATAAAACAAAATTTCTTGCAGCAGTAGGAGTCCTAAAAAAAATTTCGAGCAAAAAAAAATCCGGGTACCCCCCCCCCCCCCCCCCCATCAATTTTCAAATGGTCCGTCCCTTACGAGAACTATTCCCGTAAGCGGACAGTTCCAGTTACGGACCCAAGGGTGTCCGCTTTACCAAACAGGAAACCCAAATTTATATGTAATCGGAGAGGCTGCTTTGGGCTTCCTGTGCATAACAATAAATTTAAAATGCTGGACAGAAGAAGATGGGACTGAATCAATTTAACAAAGACAGGACCCGGCTAAATACGAACGTAATTAAAAAGTAGGTAAATAATTCAAAATACCTCGGAATATATAGCTTTTTCTTTCTGTTTGTTAAGGAAATATTGTCATGAAAAGCTCGTATTCGGCGTGGCAGTCGCATACACGGCGTGGCTGGCGCAGTGGCGCTGGCATGCAGTCAAGAAAAAAGCAAGACCCCGCATGTCTTGGTGTATAACCCAAAAAAATAAGGATCTAAGTCATCTAAAGCCTTGCAGAGTCGCCCTGTTACAGACCGATAGATGTTTCTTATTGATTTTGTCTGGTCTGCATTTTCCGGTCTGAATTTTCCAGTCTGAATTTTCCAGTCTTCATTTTCCAGTCTGCATTTTCCAGTCTGCATTTTCCAGTCTGTATTTTCCAGTCTGCAGTCTGCATTTTTCAGTCTGCATTTTGTACCTGCCGACTGGAAAACTGTAATAATGCATTAGTACCTTATTAAAATCGTATGTTCATTTCAACTTTTGAATAACATCTTATTTTGCTAAATAAATGGCCCTATTTCATTATGATGTTAACAACGAAAACAAGCCGCTATTTGAGGAGGATAAAACACAGATTTGGATTAAAACACAAATGTTGAAATGGGCCTCATTGCCATTTCCAGCTGTTCTAGCTCTCTCAGTACACGAGGCCGTCGTCATAATTCTCAGTCTCGACATCGAATGGCTCTTGGTATTCAATTGCTGTGAAGTACATTGAACATTTATTGAGCTATACATTTTTTGTTTACAAAAGATAAATGTTAAAGACGAAGTGATCTTTTGACAAGGCTCATTAAAATACAATTACAATAATTACATCGACATAGAACTTGAAAGTATCTCTGAAAACCTTTCATTTGACCAGTTACACACACTCTGCGAAAGCTGTAGCTAATCAAGTTTGTAAATCTTAGGAAATTCATGGTAAAATTTGGACTTAATCACCGATATCTTGCAGAAGCTGGCCGGCAGACTTCAGCTCAAACTTCTACACGTCATCATCGGCGAATAGTCGTCCTTTTTCGTCCCCATTTTATGATTGGATATCGCTACTAAACTGAGGAAGATCCGAGTAATGCACGAAAGCCATCAACACGTTTAATTGGTCCCGAATAATTATCGACAATGTTAACATCCTTACATCGGAAAATCGACACGATAACATAGTGCCTACAGCTTCTTCAAGAAGCAGTAGACACAAAAATGGACACGGCTGTCTTAGATAAATGTGAAATACAGCTAACTTGAATGTTGCTAGTAGCTGTAATCTATGAACACAAAGGGATATATGCAAGGAAATAATAATACGGTAATAAGTAGCGTACAATGCTGTCCAAGTATGGCTGGTACAAAATGCAAGCCATTGGTCACAGGTCCACCCTCTAGTAAAAACCTTGTTGTTTCCTGGGAACGTCTTTACTGAGTCACTGCCAGGCTAGGGTTTCAGTCTAGGGGTCCATTATGTTTGGTGGGAATGGAACGTTGAATTCATCGTGAAACCTTTGACTGATCCACTGCTATCTATGTCTGTGAGTTCTCAAAAACTTAGCCGGCTGTGGGACAACCGCAATCTGCCATTTCTCTTCAGGAGTCTTTACATATCGCCGCGGAGATATGAGAGCGTATTATACATGGGCGCGTATTATACACAAGTGATGTTTCTGAAAACTATCGATTTTTCCACGGAGAAACGTCACAGGTCAATTCAAACTCCACCCCAAACTTCTCTGGACGCCGTTCTCGTGGAAAAATCGATATGTGATACTTCCCTAAGGACAAGCTCTCTAGATGTTTCTAAACAAGAGCCCATCTGGGCTTTCACTCGGGTCACATGAGATTGAAGATGAAATACACTTTCATTTGAAATCCTCTTAGTAATAACCAAAGGGAATAATTATTAGCAGTCTTTAGGAGTGGCCGGTAGCGCGGTGACTTTCATTCTCTGCTCTCCCCCTAGTATATATACATGTATGTAATTTAATATTTTTGTTTTCTCGTATGTAAATTAAAGTAGTCGATCTTTTACTGTACTACTTATTCATGCAACACACATTTACAATTTAGTCTGCAGGTCCGGTAAAACTGCAGGATAGGGAAAGTGCGAGTTGAAAAGTGCGAGTTGCGAGTTAAAAAGTGCGAGTTGCGAGTTGAAATGTTACCCAAAAAAATGGCGGGAAAATATATGATCTGTCGCAGAGTGGATCTGTCGTGTGGAAAGACCCAGACTCTGGAAATTTTGAAGGCTGAGCCAAAGCTAGCCTGCGAATACAGCCGCCTCACATCGGGTGGAAATAATAATTATTGAACCACAACAGAACCTATGCCCCAGTGCATTCTGCTGCTCAACGGCCTGCATTATGTTGTATATGTTCCTCTTTGTAGACTGTAAAATGCTTCCTGACATACAGCTGTATTCATTACATGATATTCTTTAGTCGCCTCATCAACTATCTCGCTTTGACATACATTTTAATGTTTAAATGTGTACGTGCTAATTAATTACATGGAATAAACCTTAAAAGCACACTGAATGCTTATACCTTTTTCCAGGAGACTGTGTTTTGATTGCTGTCTTCGTTGTCATACATCCACATGTGAACAAGACTAGGAGTAGGAACCACATGAAAAATTAAAGATTTTCCACTACCTGTGGGTAAACTAACATAAAATTCCTTTCCAGATATAAACCAGTACAAAGCCTCAAACTGGTTATCAGTGACAGACGATATTTTAAAGAGGGAAACTAATGAATCGACACAATCACGAAGACGTGTCCGCGATACAACAACATCCGCCATCTCCGCCATCTTGAAATTCACAGCCGTGTATGAAATCAGCAACCAATCAAATCAGCAACCAATCAACGCGTTCGTCCGGATTCTTGACGAACTTACGTCATCAGTATGGAATTTTTACACCCAACTCGCAGACGTCTCTCTCGGGGGGCTTATTTCCACCCGATGTGAGGCGGCTGTATTCGCAGGCTAAGCCAAAGCAGCCAAGTCCAAGAGAATTTGACTTTAAGTCATGATTTCATTTGTTTCTGATAGACGGATAAACGATAAAAAGCAAGCATTTTTTTTACGAGCTTTTGATTCGGAATCAGTATTCCGAGAAATTGAACAGAGCCGAGAAGTTTAGAAATGAGCGAACTCGAGAACAGAAGAGAGTCTGAACTGTACCCAAACTAGCGTATGGACACCGAGAAAACTGAACTGAGTGCATGAATAGAAGAAATAGAACTAGAAACCGAACCTGTTGATGTTGAAACTGTTTGACGCCCATACACAAATGGAGAAAACTGAATCGAGTATTAATTAATATATAGAACCGAAAACGAACCGTGAGAACCGTCAGAAATGGGATATGGCTTACGGACATGAATCGAATATACAGAACTGAATAAACTACTTTTCGGATTGCAAAAACAATTTTTCGAACTGGAAATGACATGAACAAACTAGGAGGTCAAAGAAGAAAAGCGACAGAACAAGAAAATCGAGCAAAACTGAACTCTGAGAGGAAATTATAAAACTGACCGGACCCCTGTGGAAACATCAACAAAGGGCGACTTTCATTGGAAAGGCGATTTCGATTCTCGCTGGAAAATGGATGGAAACAACGGGAAAGAACTTAAATGATCAAGAAGAAAATAATTTAGCTGGCAAAAAAAGGAACTGAACATTTATCGAAAAAAAGCAAAAAGGTACAAAAATACTGAGCGCTAGCTATTAAGGCCGACTGCAGTGAAGAACGAAATTGTCTTGAGATGTGAATTTGAACTGTCGTGATAGCATAGCAATTTCGTTAGGAATGTTTAAACTGATATAAAGTAGGATTTATTCGCGGGCATTTTAGTTCTCGCATCGGTCTAGTATCCGGAGGGGCCGTGAGAGTTGTATGACTATTAAATAAACCAAAGAGTCGCCATATAAATAATACGAAACGTCTCTGGAAGAATCAGAGATAGAAGAAAGTGAATAGTTAAACTTATAAGTAATTGTGATTGCAATCGAAATATTGTAAATTAGAAATAGAAAGGACTTAGCTCTGAATAACTGTGAGAGGCATAAATAAACCGGTGTCGTAGGGATTTTGCCCCCCCCCCCCCCCGACTGGATCTTGCCGCCCCAACAGAGATTTCACCCCCCGGGGGGGCGAGGTCAACAGATAATCTATTTGTCCTGAAATCCCTTATTGATAAGTATGCTCGCTCGAAAAATAAAAATAAAAATAAATTTCTTTTCACCTGTTTTGTCGATTTCCAGAAAGCTTTTGACAGAATCTCGAGGAAAAAATTGCTAACTAAAATAAATAACATAGGAATAACGGGAAGATTTTTAGCTATTCTTATTTCAATGTATTCTAATGACAGAGCTTGTATAAAAGTTGAAAATACGATTACAGAATGTTTTCAGTGCTACAGAGGGGTCAAACAAGGTGATATCCTCTCACCGACCCTATTTAATCTATATATAAACGACCTCCCCGAGAAATTCAAGGCAGTAAACGACCCCGTATATCTTGATGATAGACCCATCGATTGCTTACTATACTCCGATGACATGATTATAATGTCCCAATCAGCAGAAGGTCTACAAAAATGTTTACACAAATTACAAGATTACTGTACAGACAACAGTATGCAAGTCAACACAGATAAAACGAAGTCTGTCGTTTTTAACAAGTCTGGGGAAAAGTTGAGCAGATTTATATTTGAAATTAATGGACAAAATATCGAAACCTCTACCACTTATAGATATCTGGGTCTAACTTTTAGTGCCTGTGGTTCGTTTACTGTAGCCAAACAAGAACTGAAAAAAAACTGCTATGAAAGCTTTATACAAGATAAGAAAAGAAATGGGGGCAAGTTTTAGATTTAACGTTGAAATCTCCCTAAAACTATTTGACTCACTAATAAAACCCATTCTTCTTTACGGAAGCGACGTCTGGGGAATTGATAAAATTCAGTACCAGACAGTCGTAACCCGATAGAACTAGTGCAAAGTAAGTTTTGTAAACAGCTGTTAGGAGTTAGTAGGAGCGCCTCAAACTTAGCATGTAGATGCGAGCTCGGGAAGTTTAGCTTAAAATCCGATTGCCAAACTAATAGCATAAAATTCTGGGTAAGGCTTCTCGCTCTTGACAATAACTCGCTGCTCTCAAAAGCTTATATTGATAATGATACTTGGACACAAAAAATATGTAATATTTTATATAAGTACGGTTTTGGTGAAATTTGGTTGCTCGGCAACTCAAATCCTGAACTCAAGGTATTTCCAAAGGTATTTCTCAACAGAGCCAGAGATATTGAAAGACAAGAATGCCTCTCTAGCTTGTTTAACGACAATAGAAATAACTCTAATCAGCAAAACAAACTAAGAACCTTCCGTACCTTCAAAACGGTACCCTGGTGCCAGAGGTTCTAGGTTTTGGTTCTAGGTTTTGTCTAGGCGAGAGGGAGAGAAGAGAACCTCTGGTCAAATCCGTTGAGAATCTCACTTCCATGCGTTTAGTTTGAAATCGAGGCGAGTCAAACCGGTTTTGCGGCCTATAACCCGTCAAACTGTGACGACCAATGTTTTGATTTCACAAACGAACAATTGCACGTGGCACTGTGTAGCATGAAATGACAACTGTAGTGTGGTTCTTTGTATGGCTACTCTGGACAGTGAAAAAAGTGCCTCGTGCATGCTAGAATTTGCTGTCGTGCTGTAGACCGTTTTTGGTCGTTAACGGTAACAACCAACTTCACGGAGACGACTTGAAATATCGGCGACTTGTCGGCAACCTGTCGGAAGCACAGCGAAGACGTCTTTACGTTTTATAAACTCGTACAGTGCCTCTTCTTGTTTTGTCTTCAATTTAGTAATCTCCGGAAACTTTGAAGCCAACGTAAACTTCACAGCGTCCCCAAAAATACTCAAAAACTCTTGATTTTCACTTCGTGCATCTCCTTCGCCAGTCGCGGTTGGAAGTAAAACCACATACAGTTGTAGTAAAACCGGTTTGAAGTGGTAGGCCAATGACAATTGCTGTTGTATCAAGCACTCACGGTCGCGCTTGGTAATGAGTAGATAAGCCAATCGGAGACGAGGTTCAAAATCTGAACCTAGCTTCTGCATGGAAGTGAGATTCTCAATGGATTTGACCAGAAGTTCTCTTCGCTCCTCGATGAAAAAAAACCTAGAACCTCTGGCAACCAGGGTATCAAAACGGAGGTCGCGCTAGAGGATTATCTCTTACAAATAAAGAACATAAAACACCGAATCTCACTAACTAAGTTAAGAATAAGCAATCATAATTTAATGATCGAAAAGGGGAGACATGTTCGCCCCCCCAAGAGAGGCGGTGCCCTTTTTGTACCATTGAAAAAGAAGATGAAAAACATTTTCTCACCAATTGTGGATTTTACACTGACCTAAATTGATTAAAGATCTGAGAGAACATAACAACCTCCAATTTCAACACCTAACTGCTGACAAACAATTTACGCTACTTATAAATCCACCAAGAAAATTAATGAAAACTATTTCGAAATATATTTATGATTGCTTCCAAAAGAGAAAAAAGGCAATGCTAGCTTTCCGTTTTTTATCCAGTCTATTATTATTATTGGACTCCCACTCATGTAAAAGTCTTTTTACAAAGTGCCAATAAACAACCGCTGTCTGTCTGTCTGGTCACTAGGGATTTCACCCCCCCCCCCCCCCCCCCCCCCTCCCACCCCCCTTTAGGGATCTCGCCCCCCAGTGAAAACAGACTAAGCTTATAGGAAAAAGCGCTATATAAATGTAATTATTATTATATTATTATTATTATTATGCATACTCGTACTCGTTCGCTGTATTCACCCGTTGGATATCGAGTCTTAACTTGCAATTGCAGTAATTCTCAATGGCGACGCTTTTGTGTGCTCTCTCAATCACTCTAGCCTTGCGGGACTTTAATGGTTTGGTTTTTAATACAGGCACAAGCACAGCCAAAAATAGTGTAACAGAAGAACGGCAACATTTGTTCTAATAAGTCTAATATCCCAAAATCGCTAGAAATGCCACTCTTTAGTATAGAAAGCAACTGATGCCGCGTGGGTTTACGAATGAGTGACTAGGAAACATTGCGGAGTCACTAAAAAAGCTCTGTATAAAACTGAGGTAGAACTATGAATATGATTTGTTTGCTATTTAAACATATGAGTTAGTTGCTCTTTTAATTCTGCAATTAGACTGTGAGCTTTGTGAAAAATAAACGAGTCAGGCCCAGGATAACAAATGTTTGAGATAGCTTGTTTAGACAGCTTTTTGTAAATCTAAAGAAATCCCGCCACTTTGTTTTGGGTGCGCTTGGTTTTTAATACAGGCACAATTAAGCACGACTTGTAAAATAGTGTAACCACAGGAAGCCCAAGCTCTGTTTATGTAAATTTCATTTATAAGGGTTTTGTATGGGAATTTTTTAATCTGGCTTTTCGATAAATATACTGTAATAAAGTGAATAAAACTTACCTGGTGTCTATGATCTGTGTCTTAGCTGTGTCTGTACGTAGTTTCAGCGAATTTGGGCGAATTTTGAATCTCTTACTCTTCATACTATAGAAGAAATGAAAGGTAGGAGACGAACTTCAAATCTCGGGTTCAAAGCCACTCACGTTTGGGTCGATTTTTTCACGAAAATCGCATCGATTTTACATTCTATCCCCATCAGCATACGCAGTGATAAATTTCCAGTCTATCTGTGCCAACCAAACGAAGATATCTGTATTTGCCGAGCTACAATCCACTATTGAGTCCGCCAAAATCTCGCCATAAGCAGCCATCTATGCCCGTGACTCGCCAAAGTGGTGCCAACACAGGAAACCCAAGCTCTGTTTATGGCTGTTGGGAATTTTTAAATCTAGCTTTTCGATAAATATATTGCAATAAAATGAATAAAACTTACCTGGTGTTTATAGCCTGTGTCTTGACTATGTTTGTATGCAGTTGCAGCGAATTTAGGCGAATTTTAAATCCTTTATCTGCAACTAACGAAAGCTAGATTTAAAAATTCCACAGCTTGGGCTTCCTGTGTTAACGGTTTTGGCACCACTTTGGCGAGTCACGGGCATAGATGGCTGCTTATGGCGAGAGTTTGGCGGACTCAATAGTGGATTGTAGCTCGGCAAATACAGATATCTTCGTTTGGTTGGCACAGATAGACTGGAAATTTATCACTGCGTATGCTGATGGGGATAGAATGTAAAATCGATGCGATTTTCGTGAAAAAATCGACCCAAACGTGAGTGGCTTTGAACCCGAGATTTGAAGTTCGTCTCCTACCTTTCATTTCTTCTATAGTATGAAGAGTAAGGGATTCAAAATTCGCCCAAATTCGCTGAAACTACGTACAGACACAGCCAAGACACAGATCATAGACACCAGGTAAGTTGTATTCACTTTATTACAGTATATTTATCGAAAAGCCAGATTAAAAAATTCCCATACGAACCCTTATAAATAATAATAATAATCTTTAATCCATTAAACACCAACTTTGGCACATTAGGATACAAATTCATATACATCAATGTATTTAAAAATATATATATATGAAAGTACGATCTGAATATTAAATTCAAATATAGTAAATCAAGTATTATTACAATTATTAAATAAATCCAATACCTCCTTACAATATCTTAAAACCAGTTTCACAATAGAATCGTCATGCATACTAAAAATATATAAAAATAGCTCTTTTGGATCAAGCATAGCAAACGAACTGTTGATATTGTATAAATCGTTCATAAATAAACTTCTAACTTGTTCAATTTTCCCATGAACGCACGACATTAAAATATGATATTCATCACCAATTTCATTCGAATTGCATAGTGTGCACTTACGATCATCGTATTGTATATTGCTGTAGCGACCAGACTCAACAGGAAGTCGATGTGCTGACAGTCGTAACCTGGTTACAGCTTGACGACACTTAACATTTGCATCGGTAAGGTATCTCTCAAAACCGAAATTGATCTTAACTTTACTGAGAGTACGCAATTTACCACCTGATCGACTTTGTTGAGTGTGTTCCCTCCAGTAAAGAGAAAATAGATTATATAATTTTGTTTTTAAATATCTGCCTAAATTAGGTAATTGTTTATTCGAAACGTTGAACTCATGTAACGATTTTAACTCACACATACGTAACAAGTAATTGGTAAAAACGACTGACTGTTGATTAGAACAGATACAAACTCTCGCAGCTAAACCGACGAGAGTGTTTTGATAAGACGCATCCTTAATACGAAACCAAAACTTCGCCACCAGGGTAGAAACTTGTACAATCAAGGGTACTCTTCCTAATTCACCATACACCGCCAAGTTGGTAGTTTTGGAATGAACTCCCAAAATACGTTTTAAAAACTTCAACTGAAGTTTTTCCATATCATTTATCACCTTGAATATTTTTGATTTAAACACGCCGAAAGAGGGTATTCTCCCCAGCAAATTCACACCCCAAATCTCACAGCCGTACAACAAAACCGGGGAAACGAGAGAAGAGAACAATTTTAGTAACACTTTAACTGGAACATTCTCCACATTTGAAAGATTTCTCATCATACCATGGTAAGCGCGTAAAGCCTTATTGTATAGAGATTTCATAGCAATCTTAAAATTCCCCGAAAAGTGAAAGGTTAAGCCCAAGTACATATACTCGTCTACACATTCCAGTTGGTCATCACCAAAAAACCACTTAGATGTTGCATATAATCGTCTTTGAGACTGCGTTCCGAAAATCAATACTTTAGATTTTTTCAAATTTACTTTTAGTTTCCATTTTCTAGAATAGGCCTTTAGCTTTCGAAGACAATTTTGTAACCCAGATTCTGATTCCGACAACAATACTAAATCATCGGCATAAAGAAGGCAGTTTAGCCTAGAATCACCTAGCCTCACCGGATCACACGAAGAAGAGAATATACTAGGTATATCATTAATAAAAATATTGAATAATGTCGGACTAAGATTGCACCCTTGTTTTACACCAACAAATGACTGAAAATAAGGAGTAATACCCTGTTCAAGCTTTACCGCTGACTTAACCGAAGAGTACATACTTAAAAGAATACCAACAAATTTTCTACTGCATCCATATCTAATCAATTTAAAAAACAGCCCTTCCCTCCAAACACTATCATAAGCTTTCCTGAAATCAACAAAACAAGCAAACAACGGATTACGTTTCGACTTATAGTAATCGATCAGCGTTTTTAGTACTAACAAATGATCAGACGTTCGAAAACCATGTCTAAAACCAATCTGGTACTTATTTAAAATGTGGTTTTCGTTTAAGAAAGAGTTCAAACGTGAATTGAGAATCAAAGTGAAAAATTTTCCTAAACAACTACCAATGCAAATGCCTCGGTAATTACCGGGATCCGCTTTGTCTCCTGACTTATGGAGCGGCACGATAAGGCCTTCCGACCAAACACGCGGGAACACTCCACAGGATAACACGATATTAAAAAGTTTCACAAAATTATTTCGTTTGTCAACGAGTCACCAGCACTAGCCTTCTTGTTTTTAAGTTTTTTTGACAATTCACAAATTTCCTCCAAAGTCACAGGCTCATCAAGAATTTCATCACTCTTGACGGCCCAAAAATTATAATCTTTCACAATACGAGCTTCGCTACTGGTATTTTCAGAAGAAAAATTTACTTTGTTGAGATTGCAGAAATAATTAAACCATTCTACAGGAGAAACATTACTTGTACCTCCAGCAGTATTATTCGATTTAATTGAATTTACCAGATTCCAAAACTCTTTAGGATTAGAATCTGCTGCGTCTTTAATTTTATCCAAAAGATCGCTATGAAACTTTCTCTTTAACTTCTTTGTCAGTTTTCTATACTCTTTTTTCGTAGCAAAAAATTTGTGTCTTAAGAAGGGGTCATTAGGATATTTCGAAAGCAACTTGGCTACATTCCGCAATTCTTTTTTAAGGTCATGACAACTCTTGTCAAACCATCTTTGCTTTTGCACTGTTCTCGTTTTAAAATTACCAGCTCTCTTCCTCCTAAATGGAATTACTTTTTTGGCCGCGTTTAGAATCACTCCCGTAAAATTACCAATTGTAGAATCAACGTCAACATCGACACTACTAACACTCAAAGACGAAAACACACCTTCCATATCATTAAGAACATTCTCAGAACTAATAGCATCGTGTAATGCTTCTTTAAGGTTCTCATTCCACCGGAAAGCCATAGGATGGGGTGTTAATTCTAATTGACTAACAGATCCCTCTGGAATTTTAGTTTTCATAGCAAATGATAAGAAAGAGTGATGAGAAAATTCCGTAACTGTCGAAACTGAAAAATGAGTAATTAACGAAAAAAGATAATGAGAGACAATAGCATAATCTACTACACTGGCACCGTTGTAAGTGAAGCAAGTGAATTGACCAAGGAAATCCCCTTTAGATCTTCCATTTAAAGCTATTAAGTCATTTCCACAACATAGCTCGGCTAATGATCTACCGTAGGCGTTCACGTGATCATCTCTCGAATTCCGTCTATCAATCGGGAAAGGAATATTATTAAAAATATCAAAACTCTCAGTAAAATCATCCAAATCACCCATCCTAGCATTGAAGTCGCCACACAACATCACCTCGCCTAAACGAGAAAATTTGTAGATACTAGTCTGAAGAGTTTCAAAGTAATCCACGTCTATTCTCCGCTCTCTAGTGGAGTTTTGTGGCGGGATATACGCGGTACAGACAAATATATCCCGTGCGACGTTGAAAAAAACCCTATCTAACTTGTACCAAATAAAATCTTCACAACTATCATTGTCCAGAAATTTTACACCTTTACGAAGTGAAGACTTTACTAGTATAGACACACCACCGGAATTTCTACGAGCATTCTTCGGCATTTTTCTGCACTTAGAAAAGGAACAAAACCCGTCAATATTAATATCACTACTATCAGGTTGTAACCACGTTTCAACGAGGGAAATTAAATCGAATTGTTCAATTGTTGAAAGAAAGTCCGAATCATTGAGTTTTCCCGATAAACCTTCAACATTCCAGGAACAAAACCTCAAAAAGTTACAACTACCCGGCATTTGACGAGAACATAATGCCCTATACAGTCTAAAAAAAAAATGTATATATATAAATATATATAAAAGATATAACAAAAAGCAGTTCAGTAAATGAAATTTACATAAACAGAGCTTGGGCTTCCTGTGGTGTAACAGATGAACAGCAACATTTTCGGCCTTCCTCTACATATTTGTTCTAATAAGACGAATACCATTGCCTCTCTTTAGTATAGAAAGCGAAAAGAAGACTCCAAAGGCAAAGAATGTCAACAGCACTAGCTTTGATTTTAATGAAGCGGCGTGATTATTACGTTTTTCAAGCGCTGTAATATAGTCAACAATCGTATTTCAAGAGTTCACTTTAGTCTGGTTCCCAATGGTTCGCAGTGAAGAGGACCGCGATCGATCAATCGTAAGTTCGTTTTATAGACGGTTTTATTGATCAAGTAATCAAGTGTTGCAACAGTTTTATTAAAGTTCATGTTCACTCAGCAAATCGTTAGGAGGTTAGGTTCCTGGGACACGCTGGTAGAAATAAAAATCATTTTCTAGGGGTCCAGAAGCGGGGGTCCACGTTCCGTCGAAACCCCGAGTTCCTTTGATTTTTGACTCAAAAAGCATTCTCTATTAATGCAGCGGATCATAATCAGGAACTCTAATCTCATTTGTCTTACTTTTCCTTGCAACTCGCATTTTTCAACTCGCAACTCGCACTTTTCAACTCGCAACTCGCACTTTTCAACTCGCATCATCCCCATGCTCCTCATGGACTAGTACAGTAGGGGACGGTCTACTGTTTGTCGCCTCGTCGGTCAGATGGACAAGAACATCCGCGAAACCCGAAAACTGCAAACTACGTAGCATTTTTCTCCCGTTAAAGTAAACCAGTGAAAGGGAAGCTGAGTGTGGTGAAGGACCTGTGTTTGGGCAACCGTTATTTGAAGGAATTTTGGCGATGTACGGGATTTTTGTGGGAATTCGAGGCGATTTTCTGCATCTGATCGGCGGCTGATCATGATCGGCCTCGAGTTTGCTACCTTCCCAATAATTATACTAAGGGAAGAAAAATTCCTGTAACTCACTCAATATTGAACGGAATGGCTTGATCTTGAACTTCACAGAAACTGAAAGGAACACACAAGAGACAGGTAAGACTATTTTGACGATTTACTGAATTTTATTTTAGAGCAAACGGCCATTCGAACTAAAACTCCATACATTTACTGTAATTTCAAATTTCCGGGAAATAACCGTTTTACGCATAATGAGCCTGGGGTACCTTAGCCTGCGTACAGCATCCCCTACTTGAGGGAGAACGGCGATTTCATCGTTAGGGGTACCTGTGATGAAACAAAACAAAAGATTACCGCTTGCATTTTAAGACTCGGTGCTGCCACAGGCAGCCCGAGTAATAATAATGACCCATTTCTTCTGCATAGTATTAAAAATAGCCGCGTCTATTGATTTTTTTTATTAGCTTCACCACGTAATTACAACGACAAGAAAAACGAAAAAGAAAAAAAAGGTAGGAAAGAAAAACCATTTACAAACACAAAAAGAAAACAAATAACTATGGCAGGGTGACCGCAACAGCGTGAGCCAATTGCTCCGGCCCATAACACTTAAAAAGTGTCTTGTGAGTTGTTTTCCCTCTTGGCACTTTGGGACGTAGGTCTGGCGAGCCCGACCTCTATCCTTGTTCACCTAAGATTGTCTGGAGGTAATGCGGAACTAGTTTACGAACCGTACGGTATATATAACACTAAAACCAGCATGTAATATTCCAAGAGACTACGCGAAGAGTTACATGTAGAGCATATAGTTTTCATGAGCAAGGATCCTCGGGGTTATAAGTTGGCAAGTGCGCTAATTAGTAAGGCCATGTACAGCTCTAAATGAAGCCAGTTCCAGTGTATTCTCCCGGGGGTGGGGGTACTCCTGTTTGTGATGTATTATGTATGTGCCGCGGGGGTGGGTCAGGGTTTTGAGCTCAGTTTAATTTGAGTTTAATTTGAGTTTAATTTGGGTGCAGTCAGGGTCGGGGTTCAGTATTTTTCAGGCAGTCAGGGTTTTTTTTCCCCAAAAAGGGGGCAATCAGAGTTTTGGAGCTCGGATTTTGGGTCAAACAGGGTCAGGATTTGAGCCTCTTGGCCTCACATACATACCCATTTTTATGTAAGTAAGATTTTAAATTGTAATTATTTAGTACTTTTACTTTCTAAAGCTGAAGAAAAGTGTAATTTGATCACAGTAGCACTTTAATACAAAATAAGTTGACAATAAGTAAAAGTGCGAGACAGGAATTAAATTATAAGTTTTCACAGCCCTAGGGATGCTAGTATTGTCAGGAGCCCATTACCAGGAGCGTTCCTATGTCATGGGCTGGGGCCCCAGCACAGGAGTAGATGTGGCTATATTTAGAATTGCTGGTTTTCACTTGACGTCATAGCCGCCATGTTGGTGCCCTTAAACAATAGATTGCTTGTTAGCTTCTTTTGTTGGGGCACCGACATGGCTGCCATGCCCTTTGTCATTTGAATCTCTGGGGATTGAGTGAAAACCAGCAATTCGAATTCCTGCATTGAAAGTGAAAAGAATGATAATGAATAATAATGAGAAGTGACGTTAGCTATCTGATTGGCTAAGACAACATGGCCTTTGTTTATTTCGCGCAAAATGCAATTCTAAATATAGCCACATCTACTCCTGTGCTGGGAACAGACCCAATGGGGAAGATGGACGCTCCTGATAATGGGCTCCTGGTATTGTGCAATGATCTATATAATTCCTTGAAGTTTCTTATTTTTGTCCCAATATATTCTCCTCTTGAACAGGGAGAGCTTGTGGTATTCTAACAAAACAGTATTTCTCCACCAAGTCATTTCTCATAATAACCACATTTCTTAATGCTGTTTCCAGTGCTTTGTATGTTGCTGCAGACCCTTGTTTTCGTTGCCATGACAACAACATTTGGAAGCTTTTGTCATGCAGTCTTCTCTCATCCTCATCAATCATGTCCAAGTTTGCATCTGTTTCTCCAATAACTCGACCAAATTCCCTCCACTTTTTGCTGATGTCGTGTGCCAGGTTCAGAAGTTCTTCATCTGAAGGGACTCCTGGCTTTCGTTGCATTTCCTGTTGTCAGTTACAGAAATGGCCCTCTCTGTGCTTTGAAGGAAGTATTTGATGAAGTGTGAAACACTTACATATCACAAAAAAATAGAGACTGCAGATATATTATACCAATACTTTCCAGGAATAAAAAATCAGGGATAACTGGATTGAGACTATGTTACTTTTACACTAGGGGAAAAGTCTCTGAACTGACATACTGTTCTCTGTTCCCAGGAGAACATTTAACAATATGAATCCAGATACTTTTTTCTCTAGTATAAACAAAGTCTGTAATTCTTAGATTGGTTTAAATATAATGGGCCAAAGCAGGAGCCCATTACCTCCCATACTAGGTCTGCCAGTCAGCGTATAACCGGATTGAGTTATATTTAGAACAGCTCTCACAGGAGTTCTCGTAAAAAAACATATTCAAGACAATGCAGTGTTAGTAAATCACCTCAAAGAACAATATATCACTCTCAATCTCGATAATTACGGCAAGCATGCAAGGATCGCAGTGGAGTCAGAAGGCAGTTACCCAGGAAACATATTCTAAAAATAGCTCAATCCGGTCATATGCTGACTCACGGATATAGTGTATATGGACGCTCCTGGTAATGGGCTCCTGGCCAAAGTTGTGTTTATCAATTCCAAACCTGCCAATCCCCCCTCCTCCCACCCCACAATTGTCTGCAAACTTAAGATACCTGGTAAAAGAATAACTGATCAAAATTTGAGGATGTAGCTGTGCTACGAAGCATGCAATCATGCTTTCAGTTTTCCATGTATTTGTAACAATGAGTCTGTGGGAAAATTTACAGACAAATGTATGGGAAACTGAAAATGCAATTGCATGATTCCTAGCACAGCTACATCCATCAAATTTTGATCAGTTCATCGTTTACCCTACGTTTGCAGACAGTGAATATTTCAGAAATGTGATTTCACAGAAATTATTTGGCATTGGATTCCCATACAAACACTGTATTTCACACCATGTTTGTACCCTTTCAAAATAATTTGTTAGAATTAACTGCAAACTGGTTTATTGATAGACACATTAATAGCCAGTTAACTTAGCCCTGTAGACACATAGTTATGAACTATGACTCCCACGTTTTAGTGGCTGGGTATTCTAGAGTTATTCCAAATAAATGAAGCTCCAAAATGAATAATAAGTTACTGATCATGACATATATTATTATTATAATTAACATTATGCCTTTATGTTGCAGGTGATATTAAAATAATGTTATGTTCAAATACAGATTTGATGCTGTTATAAATAAAGCTCATAAAAGCATGCAAGTTCTTGTACAGGGGTAAATTTGGGGTTACAACAAATGGCCTGCTTGACAATACAATACAATACAATTTTATTTCTGAATAATTATAGTCGGTAAATTACAGAAAGTAAGGCCAAAGCCAGAGGCTTATTTGGCATGGAGGTCAGGGTAGACAGTTAATGACTAGTCAACTCTCGTTATTGCAGTCACCCTCAGGTCGGTAATTTGGTGTTGGTAATAGCGAGAGTCCACAACAGTGAGGTGCAAGAAAAAAAAGTTGATTCAAGCATATAATGAAAGAGGAGGGACCGACTCCTGTTGAGCCTGGAAGGAAAACGTAAAGACAAATCGAACAAGGGCAACAAGAAAAATCTACTAAATGGAAGCAAAAATAAAAATTCCAGAAGCATATTTATAAAAATAACACATGAGGAACAACAGAATCATGGTTGCCACCCATCAGGAAAAAAAAATTCTGACTTTTCACTGACCAGAAAACAATTTTCACAGACCATAATAAGACTGTTCGACATTCCTTCTTCCAAAACAAACAACATCATCAAAACCTGTAGCCTCCCCTCGCAGACACTTTGAGGCATGCAGAGACCATCATGGCAACCTAAATATAAAATTCCCTGACTTTTTCCTCAGTGACTTTGACAAGAAATTTAGAATTTCCCTGACCTGATACGAAATTCCCTGACTTTTCCCTAACCTTGAAAAAAAAAAATCTGACTTTTCCCTGACCTGTGGCAACCCTGAGAATACTTTCAATGTATAAATAGGTCATATGATATGTCAAAGGTGTCTGCTTTATCGAGAGTTAAACAATTTTTTTTTTATTCTTTCTTGTAAATGTGTTACCGTCATATAACTGTTTATTTAGGTACTTTTCGCATATGTAAATTTCACCATTTTTGTCTATTTATTTGCTCTCGTTGTAAAATTAGTAAGTTGTTGCTACGTTCAATTCAACCAATTTGGGACTGTTTTCGGATACCATCAAAACTCGCTGGACATTGGACTTCAAGTTAATAAAGTAGGAAAAGTAAATTGAGATTCTTGTAATCATATGAAGTGTCCGTAATTCTGTAATAGTGAGAGTCCGTAATCGCAGGAGTCATTTTCAGTTAAGCCTTTGTAACTTTCGCCAGGGAGCTGGCTCTTGTCCGTCAACAGCAACAACAAGCAAGCTTTATTACCAAGATTTAAATTAAAAGTTACAATTTGATGAGAAAAAACAGGAAGGTAAAAAGCCACTCAGAATAACTAAAAAGCTAAACAAGCTGAGTGGCTACATGAGGATTTTAAACAGAGTATGGGTTGGCAATAAAGTCTGACACACTAAAGTAACACTAAATTGACAGTAATAAATATAAATAATAAATTAAGCAAAAACAACATAGACCAAAAAACAAAATGACATTTAGAGAAGGCACCAGCTTGAAACATTTAGAATTGGTGATTGAAAAACAGGCTGTATAAGGAAAGTCTAATTTATATCATATGCTTGGATGAAGTGAGATTTAATGTGTCTTAAACGATTTTAGAGGGAGTGTTTTAAGATGTTCGTCGATGTTATTCCATAGAAGTACTGCAGAAAAGTGGACATTGAATTTTCCATAATTAGTTTTTACTGATTTAATATAATATGATGATTTTGAAGCAAGTCTAGTGTTATATTGGTGTTTGGATGATACTGACTCAAAAAAATTGTCGAAAGCCTTGGGTAACAAATAATGATGGAACTGGTACATAAAAATTAGATTATGGAAAGAAACAAGATCAATTAACTTGAGAATTTCAAGCTGATAAAAGAGAGGGTCCGAGTGTTTATCTGGTTTAGAAAAAGTAATGATACGCAAGGCCTTCTTCTGCTGGGTTATGATAGGTTTTAGAGTTGATTTGTAAGTGTTACCCCACAGAAGTAGGCCATACGTAAGGAAAGGATAAATTAATGAATAATACAATTGGCATAAGACCCCAATATCAACATAATGTCTAAGCTTAGATAGGATTCCAACCCCTCTTGATGTTTTTTTACCTAATTCATGTATATGTGATTTCCAATTTAAATGCGAATCAAAAATGAGGCCTAAGTATTTAATTTGGCTATCTTTTCTAATTGACTTACCTGAAATTAACAATTTCATGTTAAATGCAAAATTTTCTTTTGTGGGGGGTGGAAGACTACAAAGCTAGTTTTATCAATGTTTAATGATAGCTTGTTGGCATTTAACCAGTCACCAACTTTTTGCAATTCAATATTAAGTACATGTTCAAGGTTCCAAATGTTTTTATTTGTATCGTCTGCAAATAAATGGAACTCTAGAATTTCAGAACATTTGAAAATGTCATTAACATATATTAGAAAAAGCAGTGGTCCAAGGACCGATCTCTGTGGCACCCCACATGAAATTGTCTGGTAATCCGAATCAATACCTCTAATAGACACATTGTTTTCTATTGCTCAAATAGGAAACAAACCAATTGTGAACGACACCACGGATACCATAATACTCCAATTTAGACAAAAGTATGCTATGATTAACAGTGTCGAAAGCTTTACTTAGATCTAGGAAGATGCCACAGGAATAATGCCTTTGTCTATTGCACATTGGATTTTATCAGTTAGAAGAAGAAGGGCATGAGTAGTAGAATGCTTTGATCTAAATCCAAACTGTTTATGATAGATAATAGATAATTTCTCTAAGTAACTTAAGTCTTTTATACATTAATTTGTCCATTATTTTATTAAAGCAGGGTGTCCATAATAGTGGGGCATCTGCAAGGTGAGAGTTGACTGTGTGTGTGTATATATATATATACAGTTACATGTACAATAGTACCCTGTGAGCAGAGCCTTATTTTCTTTGGTTTTCTAATCTCCTTTCACGGAGAGCGAAGTAAATAAGACTCTGTCGTATTCATGTTTGCCGTCATCCAGAATCTGGGATGATGAAACCGGGTTTAATTAACATAACCAGTTTTTTATGTCTCAAGCATTGGGAACAGTCTCTTGTGATTGGTCAGTGGCAAATGAACCGTCTGTTTCCAAGCAACGGACAATGCATGCCCAATGTGACTGAAACATGAATACGGCAGTCTTATTTTATTCGCTCTCCATGGAAGGAGATTTGAAAACCAAAGAAAATAAGGCTCTGTTTGCTGGGTATTACAATAGATGCAGTAATAGCAAATAATACTAATAAATAGTAATAGAAAAATAAATTATAAGTAAATAAATATATAAATAAACTGTTATACTATATTAATAAACCATTACACACAAGTTTATCAATACACACAGATTTACAAGCATAAAGTTACAAGCATATTGTAAGTAATAAATAATAAGAGTTATTAAGATTAAAGCTGACTGAGATCGGTGCTAATAAAACAGTTTGAGTAGATGTTTATAATTATGGGGTTTAAGAGAGAGTGGCAGGGAATTCCAGTGAACTAGGTAAATATTCACGGAGTTCTATCACTGTTTATAATATAGATACGATAGTACGCGCGCTCTGATTGGCTAAGAAGCCATGTTTTATCAGAGTATATAACATGGTTAGCCGTGTTATATAGTTTTCAACTGGCGGTTTACTTTCATCGCGCGCGTAAATCTATATTATAAAACAGCCCGGCGTAGCCAATCGATGAAATCGATGATCGATTAAAATCAATATTAATCGATGCCAATCGATACCAATCAATGAACAATCAATGGACCAAATCTTTGTGACCTTAATTGCAATCGATTGACATCGATTTTTGAAAGGATTATTAACAAGACAGCTAGGTAAAGTAACGTATCGTAAACGTATCTTCAACGGCCACATTAAATAAACAATTATGGTACCTTTCACTATACAGTAAATGGAAAGCTTATCTGTACTAATGTACGTTTACCGGTGAAGTTTGCCACTAGTAACATGATATTCCATTACATTTCCTTTTAGAAAATTTGCGAAAATTAAGCACACCCCAAATTCGCGAAATTAACGTGTCAGGCTCAATCGATATCAATCGAAAATGCCAATCGATATTCATCGATTGATAATTTTTCTGTGACTATCGATTGGTCATAGATTGACCGATACCAATCGATATCAATTAACTAATTTTATCGATTGATATCGATTTATCGATTGGATTTCCGATCATCGATTTCATCAATTGGCTACTCCGGGAAAACAGATAAAGAAGCCTTAAATCCATGTTTTATACTGTCATAAAACACTCTGGTCATTTGAGAACACTCTAGAAATGTTGAAAGCACGCGCCTTCGGCTTGTGCTTTAACATTTCTCTCATGTTCTCAAATACCCATCGTGTTTTATGACAGTATAAAACATGGCTAAGGCTTCTTTATTTGTTAAGTAAAGCTATGCTGTATGCACGTGCTATTTTCCCTATTTTTAACAAACATTGAAACAAAAAAATCAACAAAAAGATAACATTTTAAAGCCCCACGAATCACGATACAGCGACCTCCTGGGCTCGTACCGAGAGCTGTATTTCTGACTACTGATTTCAAAGAGGAATTGTTATGGACTCTACCTTTTTGGCTTAAGTCAGATCTATCTTTTTACGTTTCCAAACAGCTCGCTGTAGCCGCCACTCCGGCGCCAGTCGCCATTTTGAAAATACTGCACTGGTCCTGCAATGGATGCTGGGGCTGGGGGAAATAACAATGGTTGATTAACACAGGTAACCCAAGGGGGTTGTTGGGTGTTTGAAATCATGTTTTAGGGGTTGAAATTTGTGTTCGAGGACCGAATTTAACAGTATTAAACGCGAACCCCGCGCGAAAGGGGGTGAGGTACGTTTTAGGGTATTTTTCAAGCTTTTCCGACAAGTATTCCTGCCCTTTCACCCGGCCCCGAAGTGGTGGCCATATATCACTGTGGCCAGTATATATCTCTATTGCTCATTTTCATTTCATTTTATTTTTCATTTTATTACTTCCATCACAAATGTCTTGCATAACAATACAATATTAAAGTGATGAGGAGTCTAAGGAAAGCAAAACTGCTTAGAAATATAGACCGGCCTTTAAAAAGTCGTCGACTGATATAAAATTACAATTACAGATACAATTTTAACATATGCAGACATATGTCAATCTATCTAGCAGGCCTTCACCACTCAAAACCTTGCATTTTATTGGACCCCATTTGGACTGCACTGACAAATAATTCTATTGTTTTAGGGTTAGGGTTTGTATTGTTTCAGGGTTAGGCATTGTTTGGATAGCCAGTACTATTCCAGGTTCCGAGGAGGCCGCCCCAATCTATCTAGTTGCCTAAAAAATATGTTATATTTGATAGAAGTAATAAAAATAACTAATTACATAAAAAATATTTATCACTGCTGTCACACAAGTCTAAATTTGTTAGTAATGTCTGTTTCGTGTATTTTTTAAAAGATTAATGAGCCATTCTGTCGTTTTTCTCAGATAGCTAACATGCTAACATCGTATCCTTAGGCGAGCCACCTCCGCCATAATGCTCTTGTACAGCGACGCCAAAGCTTCTAATTTCTCGTTGCGCTCATTTCCTCTTTTTCCTCTAACAGCTGTTTCACGCTGCGGGTCTGTGAAGTTTCCATTTCCCCTGGAAAAAGTTTTAATGCGATCCACTTGTGCTTTCGCACCTGTTTTCTTTTCTCGATCTGGCAATTATGAAATTCACTTATTGAACAGACTTCGCTAAAGCACTGTCTTACAAAGCAGGGTTGTCAATTATTCCTTGGCGCTGATCGATTGCAATTTTGCAGCCTATAACTCTTAGATGTTATTGAAATATTTCGAATACATGGGGTCTCAGGGGCATCTCGCACTTGCTTAACGTCCACAACGCATGTCCTTGAATTTCGAGGTAAAATGCTGCATGGATCTTGGCTCTCGTACGATCCACGCGAAACAATTCAGATTTGTCATCCATGTTCACATGATCGAAGTTGTAAACGTGCGAAGAGTTTATTTGCCGTTTCTAGGCAGCGCAAAATCCAGTGAGCTGTAATTTTAAATTCGCTCTCCATGAAATCTTGTCACATTCATCTCTAATTTACTGAGTTGGTTTGAATAACCGCCACGAAATTATTTTTTTACTAGGCACTGCTAAGTTTTTCTTAACGATACTATAGGTTTTTTTCAACCAATATCGACGCGTGAAGTATCATTTTAAAGCTTGATTTCGTGGCTAAAAGAAATCGTTGGGCAGTAGTATCAAATCTTCGTATATATATCGAGAAAAAGTCTTCAATGTTGACCGGTAGGACATCTTTCATATAAACTTGACTATAAAAAAGTGGTCTTAGTACCACTGATCTAGTGCTTGTTTATTTCAGTCTTGTCCAGTCTGTACTTGAGTATGCCTCGCCAGTACATTATTAAGCACTCGCTATAAAATTTTAATATTATTAAAGGAACACTGTCAATTAACCCAAAAATGATAAACATTCTCATGACTAAAACCGGGATTGATCTAAAGTAAGTCAGTACTTCTAAGCATAGTTAATAGAGTGGAATGGTTAGGAAACCCGGCAAACTTCAAAAGGGCTAACAAAGACGCTGCGATTAATGTTGGAAGAGGGCGAGGCAAATGATTGTGCACGGACATAGTTCATTAGCGTCCCCTGAACGACTGAACCCACACGTTTCTATTGGCTGATTGATTAACATGTTGGAATTTCTATTGTGTTTTGTGCACGGTAGTGGTTGAAAAAAGCTAACGAAGACATAACAAAGAAGGTCCCTGAGTTTCATAACCTCTGCTCGCAGGGTAATATTTTTGTCTTTAGTCATGAGAATGTTTATCATTTTTGGGTTAATTGACAGTGTTCCTTTAATAATATTAAAATTTTATAGCGAGTGCTTAATAATGTATGCCTGTTATTGGCTAATACTGAGTAATAGCAAAATAAGAAACAAAATATATAACATTCTCTTCAATGACTAAGTAGGGATATATAAAACTTATCAAAGTCCTGATATTTTTCTTTGCTTCAAAACTGGACATGTAACACCCACTGATTCAGTATCAAACTAAAATAATATTCTAAGATAATTTCTGCATCTCCTCAAGTACATGTAGCTAGCCATAGCCTGTCCTTTTCTAAGTTAAAGCAAAGGAAACGAACATTTAAATAATACAACATTTATGAATATTTTTGTAGCTTAAAGTTAAACACAGGATTTTTTAAAGTACATGTACGAGCGCCTAGAGTAAACAGTATTCATCCCAATATTATTTTGAGTCCTGAGCAAAAGCTTATTGTGTTTGACCGATTATTCACTAGCATTAAAACAAGCAATCGAGTTGTGTTTAGCGGCCGCCATGTTTGCCATGCCTGAGATTCGCTGTGAGTTCGTTTGAGCGTCCAAACTCTATTTTGCCCAGCATATTTGACAAAATACCGGATCAAAAGTAAAGAAAAACCTTTACTTTTGTTCTGTATAAGACTTATTTCGAGATGAATTTAGTAAGTAAGACGGAAAAACGCTTCGAAGTCCAGCTATGATACCACGGGTCAGTCAAGCTCTGTTGGTTGTCAAGGGAGAGCTGGTTAGCTTGCAACCCAGTATGGCGTTGCTATGGGCCAACAAGTCACGTGACCGTCTGTTGCAAAAGGCCTATTATGCAGTACTAAAGAAAATACACATCACTGTGGAACTTATGTTGCCATGGAAACACTTGGCCCCAGGCTCATTTCACCTTGAAGATAAAATTATAATTTTGTTACTGTTATAGAAAATAATTAAGTGCTTAAACCACTTGCATACAATGCCGACATTGTTCCAAGTCTTCTGATGTGGCCACAGCATAAAATTGTGTTTAACAAAGGAGAAATTATGACATTAATCCTTGGGATCAATAACAGTTAAATGGCAAAATACAATACTTCCTAATGACCCAAGAATACAGGTATTATCATTTGATGTATGAAAAGTGATTTGAAACACCATTTGCATCATTGTTTGATCACGGGTTCCAAACCTCGGAAACAATAAATCCATCAGGCCTATGGCCCTTTAGCCTGCTTGCAGGCGGTGGAGGGTGTTTTTCGCGCAGCTAACGGATCATCGCCGCCATATTGGCCTTGTTGTCCCCCACCCCCCCCCCCCCCCCCCCCCCCACACCCCCTCCATTTGTCATTCGATCCCAGATGGATAAAGGCCTAAAAGCCAAGCCTGGTCGACCTGTATGACAAAGGGTAATTCGCTAACTTAGATAGACACTAGATTTTTTAGTTTGTAATAGATACAGAGCGAGTGGCCATGTTTTATCAGATTTACAAACTTGAGCCAGAGTATATGGTTTATAAATATTAAAATCACAGCAAAAGTTTATGTAAATCAAGATGAATCTGTATTAGATATACAACTACTCAATAAACAAGTGTCAAAGTCCAAGTGCCGAAACAACTCAGCCATGATGCCCTATGCGCGAACTTTATTATTTACATGACAAGTAACAATTATCCAATCACGATTAAGTATTTCGATTGATTCTTACGCATGCGTTATCATTTCAGCCAATCGGCAAGGACCAAAAAATGGCTGTTACCAGAGCTATCTCTGTGGAGATGAGCTCTGGGTACGAGACTGGCCACGAAACGATTGCTTTTCGCGTTGAGCATGCGCCACGGTATCTGGATTTCCATTGGCCGATAAAAACGAGACGGTAAACATTGAAAATTCATTGTAGATTTCAGATTGTTCATTTCCTATTGTTGGCGAAGTGCACGTGGAGAAAATAAAATATATTTCCTTCTTCGAGGGTATAAATCAAAGCTTTCTTTAGGATAAATTAAGGTAGATTTATTGAACGGTAATTTCGAGGTCTTCTGAGCAGTTGACAAAGCCGGGCCGGAGTTTGAAGTTTGAAGCCCTTTAGTATCAATCGTCGGCAAAACAAAAACTGCGCGATGACATAAATAACGGCTGCGAAGGATACTGTGGGATCTTGCAGAACCAGCGAGTCATGCCCGAACGATATCAAACAGGTAAAACCGGTTTGTAACTGGTTTATCACGTGTTTTTTGGAGGTTGCAAGTGCGCATGTTCAACGGGAAAAGCAATCGTTTCGTGGCAGAGGTTTCTTTCGGCGACAGGAAAGGCAAAGAGATGAGAAACCTCTGCTCGCAGGGTAATACTAAAGACGGCATCGGTGTTGCTTGTTACAGTCATGTAGATGATTGTATCATCAGCGAATAGGCGAACATGTGACTGGAGACCATCGGGAAGGTCATTAATATAGACTAAGAATAGAACTGGCCCGATAACAGACCCTTGGGGCACCCCACTAGTCACGAGTTCTCATACATACGACCCTCTGCTGTAGCTGGGTTAAGAAGCTCTCTATCCACGTATTGATGGAGTTGCTGATTCCATATCTTCTAAGCTTCTGTATCAACTTATTGTGGGAAACTTCCTTATATGTTTCTGTTGGTATACACTTTGTAACTGATATTGCTATTTTATTAGGCATATCTACGCTTTTATCTTAGCCCCCTTGATCTTGGTTTTCACATGACGTCATCAAATATCTAAAATTTAAACTATGAGTCCTACAAAGCTGTTCTTTGTAGATATTCTAGACATCGATAATAAAAGTCTACACAGAAAATTTCACGTCGATACTGTGTATCCTTCCGGAGTAAATAAATTATTGAATTTTATGACAGAAGTCCCAGCGTATTTTCTGGAAGGCATAAAGAAAAATCGATGTTATTGTGTAAATTTCTTTTTTTAACTCGATAAATCTTTAGAAGTTGCATTCAAAGAGTTTGGAAGTGAAGCCCAATGAATTTGATGGGAAATTAAGCTTTATTTGTATTTTCGTTGTTTGGCCGCGTACAAAGTACTAAAAAATTGTCGTACATTCATTGGCCCACAGTTCCGTTAGGAAATAACCTAATGTTTCAAAATTGGGATTATAAGTGTATTTTTGATAGTTCTACAAGGACCAATATGTTTTATTTGATTTCATTAATGCAAACCAATTTTGTGATCGCGTTGTCATGACGATGAAAACCACCATTTTTTACCATATGTCAGTCCTGCTTTGTAAGAAAGCAATCTTTTTCCTTGTAGCATAAATTAAAACAACTCTTGATCCAAAATACCACTAATGAACTTTTAACAAAGCTTCTATTTATACTTCGTGGATTCCCTTCTGATTGTCATCACTGAATGTTTTTCTTTTCAGAGTTTAACTCGAGGCCATGTGAAACTTGAGGGTTCATCAACAATAAGCACCGCTGGAGACGAAAAGATCTTGATTGGGAAGGTCGCACGCGCAATCCTCTCCATAAACGGGGAGATACACTGAAAACAACAGAACTATGACTGGTGTTGAATGTTGGAAAGACTAGGCGCAGTATATTGTATGATCAGAGTTTTTTTTTATTACATCGACAGTATTAAACAAATAATGCCTGTTCAGCTGACATTCACAAACTTGAAAAAAGTTATTATAGAACTAATAAACTGCCGTATCTTTGCCAGAATTGTCGTACTCTTGGAACAATTATAGAATACCCGGCCATTTGGGTCATTAATAATTCATTTTCTCAAATTTTCATACAAACCTTCTAAAAACCTAACCCTGAAATTTAAATAAAACCTAACCATTTTCGACTCCAAATCATTCATAGAACGACCCTACATACACCTGCACTATAATGGAGAATTTAGCATAGTTTAGTACAGTTTTCAAGTTCATTTACATAAATAATGATAACTTCCGCATGCAACCGTACCCAACTGAATTAATCGTTACTACTGAACCCAACAAGCTTGAACGAAGGCAGAGCTGTTAACTAGGCAACCGATACAGTATGGATTGAATGAACAGCAAAAAAAGAAAACAGACGGATTCTCACTCGCACGACAGAAACATTGGAATGGTTAGGACAGTGTTTAAACAGTCCAGTTGTATTTATAAATTGTAATAACCAGTTGAGAATATCTGTGAGCGGAATACAACTGAGAATATTCGGCAAGAACCTCCCGCTTGGCTAAACAGAAGGGAGGACGGTGAAAAACGAAGCGTTTCAAGGTGTTTTGTCAGGCTGAAAACTACTTCAATTATATCAGTTAACGTGAATCCAATTCATTTCAGTTGACGGGTGATTCAGATAGCAAAGATTTTTGACAGACTCACAGCAAACACCGAACTCATCAGTCGTCATCACAGACACCTGTCAGTGTCAGCACAGACCTGCAGCCAGGAGTGACTGAAAAAGGTGACTTCAAACTGAGCCTTCCGTACTTCGCATATTGCGGGTTTAACGCTGTGTAACATGAATATAAAACAGAGAATGAACAACTGTGTCATTCGGTGTCCAGAGTGGGCGAAGACTTACAGCCCAGAACCTGTTTATCACGTTTTCTGGAGCTACGTATTTACATGTTCGGCCACCATGATTCTGTCACTCCCGGCGATTGCACTAAACGGGCTAGTAATCCTCACAATATCACAAACAAGAGCCCTCCATACTCCATCTAATGTTCTCCTTTGTAGTTTAGCAGTTTCGGACTTCGGAGTCGGGATTCTCGCCCAACCGCTTTACACCAGTCACATTTTCATGGAAATTAAAGGTGACGTGACAGCATATTGCGTGACGGGGGCTGTCACGGCGTTCGTTTCTTATACACTTGTTGGGGCGTCACTCTTCACTTTAGCAGCCATAAGCGTCGACAGGCTCTTTGCGATCCATCGACCAATGAGATATCGAGTTGTGGTGACGTCAAAGGCTGTTACCATGGTAGCAGCAGTATTATGGGTTATGGGAGCGCTGGGGGCGTCCACTCGTCTGTTCCTTAGTGTGTCACACTTCATGTTCTTTTTGGCCTTTGTGATGCTTGTCTCTCTTATCACAATTTTCTTTTCAAATCTTAAAGCGTTTCGCTCTCTTAAAAAGCAACAGGCCCAAACTATTGGTACCATGAGGCTCTTTAGAGGTAACAAAGCTGTCAAACTGAGAAAGTTTAGGAAGTATTTAATTACCATGCTCTATGTGCTGGGTTTGGCGTTGTTGTGTTACATGCCATTTGCGTCTGTCACAGTAGTTACGGCATTGTTCGGCGTGTCAGAGAAAACCCGTGCGGCCTGGAACATAGCTGATACCGTTGCATATATGAATTCTTCTCTAAACCCTTTTGTCTATTGTCTAAGGATACCAGAGATCACTTGCGCGTGCAAGCAAACTCTTCGAAGGATTGGATGCAGGTTTTTGAAAAGTCCAGTTTTACCGACGTCAAATCAGGTCAAACCAGCTAGAACCAAAACATCACTGTCGACACAAAACAGGTTAAACCAGTTGCACGTTATCCCTGAAGAATCACCCCCGAACAATACGAACGCCGAAGAAAATGGTGCTTGTTCTTCAACGGCTTGATATATCAGATAGTCATTCTCAAATCCCGGAAAATAAATAATTACTTGTCATTACATTACATTACATTACATTACATTACATTACATTACATTACATTACATTACATTACATTACATTACATTACATTACATTACATCACGACCAATTCTTGTCATTTGAAATAGTTTTAATGAAAATAATAATATAACTTGGAAGGAAATAAAAGGAAGTACATGAAAATGTTGGTTCTTGTGAGTGAGTTTTGGGGACCTGAAAGATTAATAATCAATATTGTAAGTTGTTTATGATAGCTTATCAAACTCCTAATAATTCATGAAACAAAAACCAAGGAAATCACTGAGCGATAAAGCATAACTAAAACATAAGCACTTCAGAGCAAGCTAAATTCAACCACTCTGACCGCAAAGCATGCCGGGAAATCCAATCAACCGGCGGCATGGCCCTCCCCCATCTTCATTCTTCAAAATATATACTAAGTCTAAAGCCATTTCGACCTAATAGCTTCATATTTGTCAAACATGTGATTATCATATCTTTTACTCCGCCTGATTTCGACAAATTGATTTTTAATTGCACAAAATGACGAAGAGAAGCCTAGAATTTAATAAAATAAATTAACCGCGAAGGGAATATGTCGGTTTTGACAAACACTCCGAGCTAGACGGCAAGCATTCTAGCTTAGTTAAATTCGCAAATGTTGGCCTTTATCACTTTATATCACCGTGTGTAGACAAATCAAATCTTTGGATACAGCTGTTTTTTTTTATTTCCCGTCCTCATAACTCAGAAATCGCGTGTTCTGATTGGCTGGTTCGGACCGGCTATTCCCCAAAAAAACATTTTTGACGAGATTCTGACATAAATGTCTAATAGCATTGAACATCTTATTTTTCTGGCACATATTTGATAATGAACGCCTAAGGAAAGAGAGGAAAACTGCAAAACTTGCCTGTGATTTCATTGAAAAGTTTTCAATTTTAGTTCGCGCGAGCGCTAAAAACAGACAAACGTAGCGGACAACAGAATTGGTGAAACATTAAAGAATAAAATAAAAATCACAAAAAGAAAATAATTAAATGTTATTTACCTATTATCTCAGGTCTATTGAGGCGTGGGTCAAGGACAGTGCCATCGACGCCAACATATGCGCGAAGTTCGTCAGTTCATATGAAAATCGCTGAAAATAACAACGATTTGAGTTACTATTTCTACTATATTTTATACTATAGTTTTTATTCTTCCTTTATGATAGTGTTTTATTAATTTTATTTCTATATTAGTAATTATATATTTTTATGTATGATTTCATGAAAAATAGTTTTAGCTACAGCGGAGCAGTACTCTGGAATAGTCTACCAGTGGAGGTGCGGCAGGCAAGCGCTCTTAGCAGTTTTCGATCTGGCTGCAGCAGCTTCTTCTCTTGAATTAAACTCTTTAGTTATAATCTGTAATTCACACGGCATTCATGTAAAGCAGGTAGTTTGTAGTTATATTAGATTAGTTAGTAGTTTTCATAATTTATCATATTTTATTGAGCGATTATATTATTATAATTATATATATTTTTGTAATTTATATCCAACTGATGAATCAACCGTGTCTAAATAAAGTTATACATACTACATACATATATTCTTTGTTTAAAAAAAACCTCTATATTAAGCCTAATCTCAGCCCCAGGTAGCAAAATTCATACAAATTCTACCTCAAATTGTAATTTACAGTGATCTTGTACATGTAAGGACAAATTGTAATTTACAGTGATCTTGTAAGCTGTCGATGATTAGAAAAACAGAATAAAAAATGTACACAGTGCTTTAAGTAGTAGTTAAAATATGAGCGGGAGATCTGTATGGGCATTTACAATGGCGAGCCGCTTCGGCAAGCCATTGTAAAGCCCATACAGATCGGACGCGAATGTTTTATCTTACTTGTGAAATGAATAGATAACTAAAAGCCATTGATATGCACAACATAAAATTTTAACCTTTAATTTCTCCCACCCTGCTATCGATGTGGGATGAATTAGTTTCTCACAAAAACATATCCCACATCGAAGAGACAATGTGTATGCAATAGAGAGCAGAGCGTAGCATGCAGAAAAACAGGTCCCACATGGAATAGATGGTGTGTCCATAATAAGAGAGCAGATGTACTTTGTCATTTCACCCGTCCCGGGATAGGGGTAGTCAGTGATCGGTCGTGAGGCTTCCCTCACTAGCTTAGCTAGTATTCTGTACCTGATACAGAATACTACTAGAGCTATAACAGACCATGGGGTCTGTATCACGGACCATGGTGTCTGTATCACGGACCTAAGTGTCTGTATCACGGACCTAAGTGTCTGTATCGCGGACCATGGGGTCTTTATATCGATACAGAACCTGATGTTTTATTAATCAGGTTTCTACGTGGGTATACAGAGGCGATCATGTGGTGTCATTCAGCACATGGGATTGGCTAGTACCCTTATGAATTATTAATGAATTTTACAAACGTACATACTGTATTAGACATCAAGTTAATCTGCAAACAGATGACATTTTGGATGATATTTTACGCCTTTTCGATCATAAAAAAACACTAAATACTGTACTGTCATTTATAATTGGGAAATTAACATCGTGTGCAATCTACTAAAGTTAAGGACGCATTGGTATGTATCGAGAAAGCAACTATTACAACTATTTTTAATAATATTGAACTCCATGCCCAGCACCCTTAAATTTTGATTTTCCAGCGGCCGCAACATACTGGGAACTAGTCGGGCGCCATATTTGAACAAGAGTTTTATACAGGAAACATGGCGGCCGCGCACAGAAGTACAGAAGGCAAAACAAACGTATTTTGCACTAAAGATAGTATCCTTTTCTCATAAAAAGTATGAATGATTTGTTTAATATGTGTTGATAGTGCTTTATAGTAAATGTTATTTAGTATTATTTGCTTGTTTTGAAATTCTCGCTTGGCCAGTTTCCAAACGTGTGGAAGTTAGCAAATGTAATTCCTTTGTTTATATGTGATAATCGTCAGAAAAAGACCAACTACCTTCCAGTATCCTTGTTACCTTGTTTTTCAAAAATCTGTGAAAAAGTTGTTTTTGTTCGACTTTACAAGTTTTTGCTGGATATTGGTTTCTTGTACAAGTTTCAGTCAGGTTTTAGACCAGGTGATTCAACAGTGAACCAATTGATTTATATTGTTCATCAAATTTACCTAGCTTTTGAAAGCGGTAAGGAGGTGCGGGCTGTTTTTCTAGATATCAGCAAGGCCTTTGACAGTGTGTGGCACTCTGGTTTGTTATGCAAATTGAAAGCCATTGGCGTTCGTGATCCTTTGTTGAAATGGATAAATAGCTATCTTCAGGAAAGACAGCAACGTGTTGTTATTGACGGTCAATCTTCTGAATGGAGAAGGATTAATTCAGGAGTTCCCCAGCGATCGGTCCTTGGACCTCTCCTGTTTTTAATATATATAAATGGCATAACTGTTGGTCTAAATTCTTTTCCTTTTATTTATGCTGACGATACTACTCTCTTTGAAATTGTAGAAGATTTTGATATTTCCGCCGTCCGCCTCGGGAATGATCTGAGTAAGATTTCTAAATGGTCAGATTGGTCAGTGGCTTGTTACCATGAATCCTTCGAAAACTCGGAGTATTGTCTTTTCCTTAAAATGTGATAAGCCTGTTCATCCTACCTTGACATTTAATGGCAAACATATAAAAGAGGTTAAAGATCACAAACATCTTGGATTAACCTTACAAAGCAATATGTCTTGGTGGAGCAATATGTCTTGGTGGATTTTTCACTTATTCCTTGTAGAACCGTTAAGTTTCAGCAGTCTTTCCTGCCTTCCACAATCACGTCTTGGAATTCACTAAGTTTGGATGTAAGGAATTCAATTTCGCTTCCTTCTTTTAAATTTAATTTGCGATCTGTGATTTTTCCTTTTAACTATAATAAGTTACTTGATTATTCCTATTCGAGACTAGCATCAATTTTTCATACTCGCCTCAGGCTTGGTTTTTGTGCCCTGAATAGTTATCTTTTCAAAATCAATTGTTGTGTCTCTCCCAGATGTGAATGTGGACTAACTAAAGAAACATCTATTATCCAATACTGTGGGTGAACGTGCACATTTTAACCTAAGATCAAGTGAAGATTTTTCACTTATTCCTTGTAGAACCGTTAAGTTTCAGCAGTCTTTCCTGCCTTCCACAATCACGTCTTGGAATTCACTAAGTTTGGATGTAAGGAATTCAATTTCGCTTCCTTCTTTTAAATTTAATTTGCGATCTGTGATTTTTCCTTTTAACTATAATAAGTTACTTGATTATTCCTATTCGAGACTAGCATCAATTTTTCATACTCGCCTCAGGCTTGGTTTTTGTGCCCTGAATAGTTATCTTTTCAAAATCAATTGTTGTCTCTCCCAGATATGAATGTGGACTAGCTAATGAAACACCTAAGCATTATTTTATATTTTGTTTCCGTTACGCTGCCCAACGAGCTTCCTTTTTTGCCTCTGCTGCACAGTTACTAGGCGAGAAATGGTCACAGAGCAGCGACAACGGTGTTAAAGATTTTGATTTTGATATAAATTGTAGTTTTTTTTTGCAAAGTTCAAAGCTTTATTCTATCTACAAATCGTTTCTCTGTGACTTATGTTTAATTATTTTATGTTATTATCAATTGTTTTTTTTTTGTTGTTGTTGTGTGTGTGTCTGTTCGCGTAAAAAAAAGGACAATATTTAGTGTGAGCCCCCTAGATAAGTCATTTAATTGTACTTCTGGGGTAAACACTTCATTATATGTTTAAATTTAAAAACAATTATTGTGGGAAACTTAGTAGACTATATTTTCCAAATATGGTACTTTTTATTCACTGAATAATCCGGAGCATGGGACCGCTATTACACGTTTCAACTTCCTTATATGTTTCTGTTCGTATACACTTTGTAACTGATATTGCTATTTTATTAGGCATATCTACGCTTTTGAGCCCTATTAACCAGTGAAAACACCATATGTCAGTGCTGCTTTGTAAGAAAGCAATCTCTTTCCTTGAAGCATAAATTATGAGAACTATTGATCCAAAATACCACTAACGAACTTTTAACAAAGCTTCTATTTATACTTCGTGGATTCCCTTCTGATTGTCATCACTGAATGTTTTTCTTTTCAGAGTTTAACTCGGGGCCATGTGAAGCTTGAGGGTTCATCAACAATAAGCACCGCTGGAGACGAAAAGATCTTGACTGGGAAGGCCGCATGCGCAATACTCTCCATAAACAGTTATGTTTGTTATTATAGAACTAATAAATTGCCGTATCTTTGCCAGAATTGTCGTATCTTGGAACAATTATAGAATACACGGCAATTTGGGTCATTAGTAATTCATTTTCTCAAATTTTCATACAAACCTTCTAAAAACCTAACCCTGAAATTTAAATAAAACCTAACCATTTTCGACTCCAAATCATTCATAGAACGACCCTACATACACCTGCACTATAATGGAGAATTTAGCATAGTTTAGTACAGTTTTCAAGTTCATTTACATAAATAATGATAACTTCCGTAGCATTCGTACCCAACTGAATTAATCGTTACTACTGAACCCAAGAAGCTTGAACGAAGGCAGAGCTGTTAACAAGGCAACCGATACAGTATGGATTGAACGAACAGCAAAAAAAAAAACAGACGGATTCTCACTCGCACGACGGAAACATTGGAATGGTTAGGACAGTGTGTAAACAGTCCAGTTGTATTTATAAATTGTTATAACCAGTTGAGAATATCTGTGAGCGGAATACAACTGAGAATATTCGGCAAGGACCTCCCGCTAGGCTAAACAGAAGGGAGGACGGTGAAAAACGAAGCGTTTCAAGGTGTTTTGTCAGGCTGAAAACTACTTCAATTATATCAGTTAACGTGAATCCAATTCATTTCAGTTGACGGGTGATTCAGATAGCAAAGATTTTTGACAGACTCACAGCAAACACCGAACTCATCAGTCGTCATCACAGACAACTCTCAGCACAGACCTGTATCGACCTGTAGCCAGGAGTGAAAAAGGTGACTTCAAACTCAGCCTTCCGTACTTCGCATATTGCGGATTTAACGCTGTGGAACACGAATATAAAACAGAGGATGAACAACAGCGTCATTCGGTGTCCAGGGTGGGCGAAGACTTACAGCCCAGAACCTGTTTATCACGTTTTCTGGAGCTACGTATTCACATGTTCGGCCACCATGATTCTGTCACTCCCGGCGATTGCACTAAACGGGCTAGTAATCCTCACAATATCACAAACAAGAGCCCTACATACTCCATCTAATGTTCTCCTTTGTAGTTTAGCAGTTTCGGACTTCGGAGTCGGGATTCTCGCCCAACCGGTTTACACCAGTCACATTTTCATGGAAATTAAAGGTGACGTGACAGCATATTGCGTGACGGGGGCTGTCACGGCGTTCGTTTCTTATACACTTGCTGGGGCGTCACTCTTCACTTTAGCAGCCATAAGCGTCGACAGGCTCTTTGCGATCCATCGACCAATGAGATATCGAGTTGTGGTGACGTCAAAGGCTGTTACCATGGTAGCAGCAGTATTATGGGTTATGGGAGCGCTGGGGGCGTCCACTCGTCTGTTCCTTAGTGTGTCACACTTCATGTTTTCTTTGGCCTTTGTGATGCTTGTCTCTCTTATCACAATTTTCTTTTCAAATCTTAAAGCGTTTCGCTCTCTTAAAAAGCAACAGGCCCAAACTATTGGTACCATGACGCTCTTTAGAGGTAACAAAGCCGTCAAACTGAGAAAGTTTAGGAAGTATTTAATTACCATGCTCTATGTACTGGGTTTGGTGGTGTTGTGTTACATGCCATTTGCGTCTGTCACAGTAGTTACGGCATTGTTCGGCGTGTCAGAGAAAACCCGTGCGGCCTGGAACATAGCTGATACCGTTGGATATATGAATTCTTCTCTAAACCCTTTTGTCTATTGTCTAAGGATACCAGAGATCACTTGCGCGTGCAAGCAAACTCTTCGAAGGATTGGATGCAGGTTTCTGAAAAGTCCAGTTTTACCGACGTCAAATCAGGTCAAACCAGCTAGAACCAAAACATCACTGTCGACACAAAACAGGTTAAACCAGTTGCACGTTATCCCTGAAGAATCACCCCCGAATAATACGAACGCCGAAGAAAATGGTGCTTGTTCTTCAACTCTTGATATATCAGATAGTCATTCTCAAATCCCGGAAAATAAATAATTACTTGTCATTACATTACATTACATTACATGCAGAAGCATCACGACCAATTCTTGTCATTTGAAATAGTTTTAATGAAAAAAAAAATATAACTTGTAAGGAAATAAAAGGAAGTACATGAAAATGTTGGTTCTTGTGAGTGAGTTTTGGGGACCTGAAAGATTAATAATCAATATTGTAAGTTGTTTATGATAGCTTATCAAACTCCTAACAATTCATGAAACAAAAACCAAGGAAATCACTGAGCGATAAAGCATAACTAAAACATAAGCACTTCAGAGCAAGCTAAATTCAACCACTCTGACCGCAAAGCATGCCGGGAAATCCAATCAACCGGCGGCATGGCCCTCCCCCATCTTCATTCTTCAAAATATATACTAAGTCTAAAGCCATTTCGACCTAAAAGCTTCATATTTGAATCAATAGCAAGTAAATGTTGTCCAATATTCAAATCAATTATGATAGGTGGCTCCAGACCTAACCCCATTTATAAAGCCCACGGCAAGATGACTGAAGAGTTCATGGTCCATCCCTACGAGCAAGACACAAGGCTCTTTCTCAGTCAAAACATCAGGCACAGACTCAGTTCTTCGAGAAAGTGCTGATTTAAGCTCTCATCAGACTTAATTATGCACTCTATAAATGGTGAAAATTCTGTATTCCCCCAAACAAACTTCCCGCCAGCTCCGTAGTAATCCAACTACAACGCATCCAAAATGGCCGACTACAAACTTTGAGCCCCCAGCATTATAGGTCAGTTGAAAATTATATGGTAACATGTACAGTGACTACAGTTTTCTTAGCGGGGGAGGGTTTCTTGCAGTCTAGAAAGAGCCAAAAATCAGTTAAACCCCCTTGGGGGTGAAAGGGTTACAACAGAAATTCGATGATTCGTTACTTGCTTATTTTCGTGATTCGGGAAAATGATTTTTTTCTACTAGTGATTCGTGATCCGTTAATTTTATTCTTCGGAACCGTGCTGAGACAAGAAAAATAGTATAAATATGTACTTTACTTAAAATTAAGTTCGTGCGAAAGTTTGTGTGAAACGTAGCCCCGCATATTGTTGTGTTGAGAAGATGACGTCACGTTCGCTGGAAATTAGCTCTGTCATGGCTCTGTCACGGAACGGGTTAGAGTAATGGCGGACATAAAAACACAAGATTCGGACCCAAAAAATAAGGCTTCCCATCGTCATATAAAAAAACGGTGTGGGTAGACAAAAAATATAGTAACTTTTCTTTACAAATACGCAAAAATATCACTATCTCAAAATTTGATCGTAGTGGTACTTTAAGAACATCAAATTTCCGCGGGCAACTATCAGCCGATTGCTGGTTTTCACTCAATCCCCAGAGATTCAAATGACAAAGGGCATGGCGGCCATGTTGGTGCCCCACCAAAAGAAGCTAATGAGGTATCTATTGTTTAAGGCCGGTTTAAGGGCATCAACTGATGGCGGCTATGACGTCAAGTGAAAGCCAGCAATAGTTCCACGACGGACACACTCTATTTGTATAATAAAAACCACGAGCCCACAGTCTAATTGCTAAATAGCCCAGTGGCCTTATTTTGAACAACTTACTTGTAGAGCGTTCATTGGGGTATCGTTATTCTTATTCCACCCCCCAATAAAGTCTGAAAAATAAAACAATTGAAGCACCTCTTCCCACGCTTTTCGATCCCGTTTTTATTTTATTAAATTGAATTATAGGCTTTCCTAGTCATTTTGTGCAATTGAAAATCAATTTTGAGAGCGCGAACTAATTTTTTTCTTATTGAAGTCAGGTGTAATTGCACGCCGTTAAAATATGTTAATCACATGCGTGACGTCACTGGTATGGCTGACTGCAAGGCTTCTATTAGAAAAAATTATGGCCATCGTCAAGCTAAGGTTTCTCAAAGTAAGACATATTTAAATTGAAAATTATTTATAAATTATTTTATAAATGAACAAGTCCAAGGACTACAGAAAAGCTGATCGAACAACGTGTTTACTTTAACATTTTATAGTATTTATGAAGACGAATATAAATGCGCAGACCCAGTGACGTCGAACATGTGATTATCATATCTTTAACTCCGCCTGACTTCGACAAATTGATTTTTAATTGCACAAAATGACGAAGAAAAGTCTAGAATTTAATAAAATAAAATAAAAACGGGATCGATTTTTTTATATCATTGGCACTTTAACCGCGAAGGGAATATGTCGGTTTTGACAAACACTAGATCAAGACGGCAAGCATTCTAGCTTAGTTAAATTTGCAAATGTTGGCCTTTATCACTTTATATCACCGTGTGTAGACAAATCAAATCTTAGGATACAGCTGTTTTTGTTTTTGTTTTATTTCCCGTCCGCATAACTCAGAAATCGCGTGTTCTGATTGGCTGTTGGCTGGTTCGGACCGGCTATTCCAAAAAAACATTTTTGACTAGATTCTAACATAAATGTCTAATAGCATTGAACATCTTATTTTTCTGGCACATATTTGATAATGAACGCCTAAGGAAAGAGAGGAAAACTGCAAAACTTGCCTGTGATTTCATTGAAAAGTTTTCAATTTTAGTTCGCGCGAGCGCTAAAAACAGACAAACGTAGCGGACAACAGAATTGGTGAAACAGTAAAGAATAAAATAAAAGTCACAGAAAGAAGATAATTAAACGTTATTTACCTATTATCTCAGGTATATTGAGGCGTGGGTCAAGGACAGTGCCATCGACGCCAACATATGCGCGAAGTTCGTCAGTTCATATGAAAATCGCTGAAAATAACAACGATTTGAGTTACTATTTCTACTATATTTTATACTACAGTTTTCTACTCTCGATATTATATATATATTTTTCGTTTTTATTCTTCCTTTATGATAGTGTTTTTAAAATTTTATTTCTATATTAGTAATTATGTATTTTTATGTATGACTATATATTCTCTGTAACAGGTCCTCCCTGAAAACCACGTTAGCGTGACGGGAGTTTCCTGTATAAAGAATTGTATTGTTATTATTATTATTATTATAACAGTAAATAGGGACTTTAAGATACGACGACTACGGTCTACGACTACGAACGCCTACTACTAAAGGACTGGAACGAGACACTCGTATTGGTTTCATTGCACCGTAGCGAGTCCACGACGGTGATTTCGTTGTCACCACAACAGAGTACGTTAGTCGGAGTTTACGCTAACCTTTCAAATACACAATAAATTGTTTTCTGTTCGAGGTTAAGGTGTTTCTGGGTATAGCTTAAGTGGGAATTTTGGGTCAATTCGGTCGGCAACGCGATGGTTTCAGCTCAGTCAAGCCAAAATGTCCCCGGCAAATCCCCATATTTATTTCCTCTGCCCCGCACAAATTTCATGAAAAATAGTTTTAGCTACAGCGGAGCAGTACTCTGGAATAGTCTACCAGTGGAGGTGCGGCAGGCAAGCGCTCTTAGCAGTTTTCGATCTGGCTGCAGCAGCTTCTTCTCTTGAATTAAACTCTTTAGTTATAATCTGTAATTCACACGGCATTCATGTAAAGCAGGTAGTTTGTAGTTATATTAGATTAGTTAGTAGTTTTCATAATTTATCATATTTTATTGAGCGATTATATTATTATAATTATATATTTTTTAGTAATTTATATCCAACTGATGAATCAACCGTGTCTAAATAAAGTTATACATACTACATACATATATTCTTTGTTTAAAAAAACCCTCTATATTAAGCCTAATCTCAGTCCCAGGTAGCAAAATTCATACAATTTCTACCTCAAATTGTAATTTACAGTGATCTTGTAAGGACAAATTGTAATTTACAGTGATCTTGTAAGCTGTCGATGATTAGAAAAACAGAATAAAAAATGTACACAGTGCTGTAAACGTACATACTGTATTAGACATCAAGTTAATCTGCAAACAGATGACATTTTGGATGATATTTTACGCCTTTTCGATCATAAAAAAACACTAAATACTGTACTGTCATTTATAATTGGGAAATTAACATCGTGTGCAATCTACTAAAGTTAAGGACGCATTGGTATGTATCGAGAAAGCAACTATTACAACTATTTTTAATAATATTGAACTCCATGCCCAGCACCCTTAAATTTTGATTTTCCAGCGGCCGCAAGATACTGGGAACTAGTCGGGCGCCATATTTGAACAAGAGTTTTATACAGGAAACATGGCGGCCGCGCACAGAAGTACAGAAGGCAAAACAAACGTATTTTGCACTAAAGATAGTATCCTTTTCTCATAAAAAGTATGAATGATTTGTTTAATATGTGTTGATAGTGCTTTATAGTAAATGTTATTTAGTATTATTTGCTTGTTTTGAAATTCTCACTTGGCCAGTTTCCAAACGTGTGGAAGTTAGCAAATGTAATTCCTTTGTTTAAATGTGATAAACGTGTTGTTATTGACGGTCAATCTTCTGAATGGAGAAGGATTAATTCAGGAGTTCCCCAGCGATCGGTCCTTGGACCTCTCCTGTTTTTAATATATATAAATGGCATAACTGTTGGTCTAAATTCTTTTCCTTTTATTTATGCTGACGATACTACTCTCTTTGAAATTGTAGAAGATTTTGATATTTCCGCCGTCCGCCTCGGGAATGATCTGAGTAAGATTTCTAAATGGTCAGATTGGTCAGTGGCTTGTTACCATGAATCCTTCGAAAAATCGGAGTATTGTCTTTTCCTTAAAATGTGATAAGCCTGTTCATCCTACCTTGACATTTAATGGCAAACATATAAAAGAGGTTAAAGATCACAAACATCTTGGATTAACCTTACAAAGCAATATGTCTTGGTGGAGCAATATGTCTTGGTGGATTTTTCACTTATTCCTTGTAGAACCGTTAAGTTTCAGCAGTCTTTCCTGCCTTCCACAATCACGTCTTGGGATTCACTAAGTTTGGATGTAAGGAATTCAATTTCGCTTCCTTCTTTTAAATTTAATTTGCGATCTGTGATTTTTCCTTTTAACTATAATAAGTTACTTGATTATTCCTATTCGAGACTAGCATCAATTTTTCATACTCGCCTCAGGCTTGGTTTTTGTGCCCTGAATAGTTATCTTTTCAAAATCAATTGTTGTGTCTCTCCCAGATGTGAATGTGGACTAACTAAAGAAACATCTATTACCCAATACTGTGGGTGAACGTGCACATTTTAACCTAAGATCAAGTGAAGATTTTTCACTTATTCCTTGTAGAACCGTTAAGTTTCAGCAGTCTTTCCTGCCTTCCACATCACGTCTTGGAATTCACTAAGTTTGGATGTAAGGAATTCAATTTCGCTTCCTTCTTTTAAATTTAATTTGCGATCTGTGATTTTTCCTTTTTAACTATAATAAGTTACTTGATTATTCCTATTCGAGACTAGCATCAATTTTTCATACTCGCCTCAGGCTTGGTTTTTGTGCCCTGAATAGTTATCTTTTCAAAATCAATTGTTGTCTCTCCCAGATATGAATGTGGACTAGCTAAAGAAACACCTAAGCATTATTTTATATTTTGTTTCCGTTACGCTGCCCAACGAGCTTCCTTTTTTGCCTCTGCTGCACAGTTACTAGGCGAGAAATGGTCACAGAGCAGCGACAACGGTGTTAAAGATTTTGATTTTGATATAAATTGTAGTTTTTTTTTGCAAAGTTCAAAGCTTTATTCTATCTACAAATCGTTTCTCTGTGACTTATGTTTAATTATTTTATGTTATTATCAATTGTGGTGTTTTTTTTGTTGTTGTGTGTGTGTCTGTTCGCGTAAAAAAAAGTACAATATTTAGTGTGAGCCCCCTAGATAAGTCATTTAATTGTACTTCTGGGGTAAACACTTCATTATATGTTTAAATTTAAAAACAATTATTGTGGGAAACTTAGTAGACTATATTTTCCAAATATGGTACTTTTTATTCACTGAATAATCCGGAGCATGGGACCGCTATTACACGTTTCAACTTCCTTATATGTTTCTGTTCGTATACACTTTGTAACTGATATTGCTATTTTATTATGCATATCTACGCTTTTGAGCCCTATTAACCAGTGAAAACACCATATGTCAGTGCTGCTTTGTAAGAAAGCAATCTCTTTCCTTGAAGCATAAATTATGAGAACTATTGATCCAAAATACCACTAACGAACTTTTAACAAAGCTTCTATTTATACTTCGTGGATTCCCTTCTGATTGTCATCACTGAATGTTTTTCTTTTCAGAGTTTAACTCGGGGCCATGTGAAGCTTGAGGGTTCATCAACAATAAGCACCGCTGGAGACGAAAAGATCTTGACTGGGAAGGCCGCATGCGCAATACTCTCCATAAACAGTTATGTTTGTTATTATAGAACTAATAAACTGCCGTATCTTTGCCAGAATTGTCGTATCTTGGAACAATTATAGAATACACGGCAATTTGGGTCATTAATAATTCATTTTCTCAAATTTTCATACAAACCTTCTAAAAACCTAACCCTGAAATTTAAATAAAACTGACCTAACCATTTTCGACTCCAAATCATTCATAGAACGACCCTACATACACCTGCACTATAATGGAGAATTTAGCATAGTTTAGTACAGTTTTCAAGTTCATTTACATAAATAATGATAACTTCCGCAGCATCCGTACCCAACTGAATTAATCGTTACTACTGAACCCAAGAAGCTTGAACGAAGGCAGAGCTGTTAACAAGGCAACCGATACAGTATGGATTGAACGAACAGCAAAAAAAACACAGACTGATTCTCACTCGCACGACGGAAACATTGGAATGGTTAGGAAAGTGTGTAAACATTCCAGTTGTATTTATAAATTGTTATAACCAGTTGAGAATATCTGTGAGCGGAATACAACTGAGAATATTCGGCAAGGACCTCCCGCTAGGCTAAACAGAAGGGAGGACGGTGAAAAACGAAGCGTTTCAAGGTGTTTTGTCAGGCTGAAAACTACTTCAATTATATCAGTTAACGTGAATCCAATTCATTTCAGTTGACGGGTGATTCAGATAGCAAAGATTTTTGACAGACTCACAGCAAACACCGAACTCATCAGTCGTCATCACAGACAACTCTCAGCACAGACCTGTATCGACCTGTAGCCAGGAGTGAAAAAGGTGACTTCAAACTGAGCCTTCCGTACTTCGCATATTGCGGGTTTAACGCTGTGGAACACGAATATACAACAGAGGATGAACAACAGCGTCATTCGGTGTCCAGGGTGGGCGAAGACTTACAGCCCAGAACCTGTTTATCACGTTTTCTGGAGCTACGTATTCACATGTTCGGCCACCATGATTCTGTCACTCCCGGCGATTGTACTAAACGGGCTAGTAATCCTCACAATATCACAAACAAGAGCCCTCCATACTCCATCTAATGTTCTCCTTTGTAGTTTAGCAGTTTCGGACTTCGGAGTCGGGATTCTCGCCCAACCGGTTTACACCAGTCACATTTTCATGGAAATTAAAGGTGACGTGACAGCATATTGCGCGACGGGGGCTGTCACGGCGTTCGTTTCTTATACACTTGCTGGGGCGTCACTCTTCTCTTTAGCAGCCATAAGCGTCGACAGGCTCTTTGCGATCCATCGACCAATGAGATATCGAGTTGTGGTGACGTCAAAGGCTGTTACCATGGTAGCAGCAGTATTATGGGTTATGGGAGCGCTGGGGGCGTCCACTCGTCTGTTCCTTAGTGTGTCATACTTCATGTTCTCTTTGGCCTTTGTGATGCTTGTCTGTCTTATCACAATTTTCTTTTCAAATCTTAAAGCGTTCCGCTCTCTTCAAAAGCAACAGGCCCAAACTATTGGTACCATGAGGCTCTTTAGAGGTAACAAAGCTGTCAAACTGAGAAAGTTTAGGAAGCATTTAATTACCATGCTCTATGTACTGGGTTTGGTGGTGGTGTGTTACATGCCATTTGCGTCTGTCACAGTAGTTACGGCATTGTTCGGCGTGTCAGAGAAAACCCGTGCGGCCTGGAACATAGCTGATACCGTTGGATATATGAATTCTTCTCTAAACCCTTTTGTCTATTGTCTAAGGATACCAGAGATCACTTGCGCGTGCAAGCAAACTCTTCGAAGGATTGGATGCAGGTTTTTGAAAAGTCCAGTTTTACCGACGTCAAATCAGGTCAAACCAGCTAGAACCAAAACATCATTGTCGACACAAAACAGGTTAAACCAGTTGCGCGTTATCCCTGAAGAATCACCCCCGAATAATACGAACGCCGAAGAAAAAGGTGCTTGTTCTTCAACTCTTGATATATAGTCATACCCAAATCCCGGAAAATAAATAATTACTAGTCATTACATTACATGCAGAAGCATCACGACCAATTCTTGTCATTTGAAATAGTTTAAATGAAAAAAATATATAACTTGTAAGGAAATAAAAGGAAGTACATGAAAATGTTTGTTCTTGTGAGTGAGTTTTTGGGAACTGAAAGATTAATAATCGATATTGTCAGTTGTTTATGATAGCTTATCAAACTCTTAATAATTCATGAAGCAAAAACAAAGGAAATTACTGAGCGATAAAACATAAGCACTAAGTCTAAAGCCAAAGGGAAAAAAAGCCAAAATCGTCAATAAACGACAAGTGAAAGGTCAACAGATAGAGCGAAGGTACGTTTATTCCATTTGATGTTAAGCTATTAATAATGGTAAAAATTGAAATATTCCCGTCCCCGTTTTTAGAGTAGTTCCAATACAAAGCATGGACACATGTACCAACAACTCGCAATTAGAGCTTGGGTTGCCTGTGTTGTCGGTCACGCGTCGGCAACTGTCGGTGACTCGACCGTCGGCAACTTTTATACCGAGTCTGCCCAGGTAACGGAAGTCCCCAAGTACGTCATACCAAGGCCTGGTTTTGACATGAAAGTGAGGCTGAAACGATAATTTTCACTTTTTTGCCAACTACACCAAATTATGCCGACTCACACAACTCGTCCACGACCACAATTATGCAAATGAGGTGTCACATGATCCCTCCACTGACTTGGGTTTTATATATAATTTCAATAGCAAATGGGGCAATGAGTATTTTTGTCACGTCGAGGTACACATAGTTTTCCTGTTTCTCTGATACCTGCCTTTAATAGGCTGCCCTCACAGTAGAACATATTTTTATTCATAAGGGGATATTGAGCAAAACAGGTCACGTGATCTTGTACTCGATTTATTGATCAGCGGTTTTCTGGTGCGAGGGAAGATATGTGTGTCTCCAAGTTCCCAGTATTTTAAAACCAAAATGGTTCTTAAAGGAATTGTCCTCAATACCCCATTTGCAGTTGACCGTTTACACGAGGAAGGGTCACGTGATATGTCACATGACTGCAGTTTTCACTTTAAAGCGTTAAGGTTCACGATTTGTTAGTATGTGCAAGTTTTAAAAGATTTGCTTAAAACCGATTTCATAACAGATATAATCAATGCAAGCCGCGTTTATATCTGCATCAAGGTTGGAAGTGCTCGAGTTAATGCAAGGTGTTGATACGTCCAAAGCATGCGGCCACGACGGAATCGGAAACAAAATTATTACGTTTTGTGCAGAAGGTTTCTATGTTTTCTTTACTCATTTTATTAACCTATCTTTCTCGCTTGGCCAGTTTCCAAATGTGTGGAAGTTAGCAAATGTAATTCCTTTGTTTAAATGTGATAATCGTCAGAAAAAGACCAACTACCGTCCAGTATCCTTGTTACCTTGTTTTTCAAAAATCTGTGAAAAAGTTGTTTTTGTTCGACTTTACAAGTTTTCGCTGGATATTGGTTTCTTGTACAAGTTTCAGTCAGGTTTTAGACCAGGTGATTCAACAGTGAACCAATTGATTTATATTGCCTATCAAATTTACCTAGCTTTTGAAAGCGGTAAGGAGGTGCGGGCTGCTTTTTTAGATAGCAGCAAGGCCTTTGACAGTGTGTGGCACTCTGGTTCGTTATGCAAATTGAAAGCCATTGGCGTTCGTGATCCTTCGTTGAAATGGATAAAAAGTTATCTTCAGGAAAGACAGCAACGTGTTGTTATTGACGGTCAATCTTCTGAATGGAGAAGGATTAATTCAGGAGTTCTCCAAGGATCGGTCCTTGGACCTCTCTTTTAATATATATAAATGACATAACTGTTGGTCTATATTCTTTTCCTTTTAGTTATGCTGACGATACTACTCTCTTTGAAATTGTAGAAGATTCTGATATTTCGGCCGTCCGCCTCGGGAATGATCTGAGTAAGATTTCTAAATGGTCTGATGAGTGGCTTGTTACCATGAATCCTTCGAAAACTCGGAGTATTGTCTTTTCCTTAAAATTAACGTGATAAGCCTGTTCATCCTTCCTTTACATTTAATGGCAAACATAGAAAAGAGGTTGAAGATCACAAACATCTTGGATTAACCTTACAAAGCAATATGTCTTGGCGGAGTCACATTCTGAGCATTTTTGAAAAAGCATCTAAACGGTTGAATATGTTAAAGCTTTTGAAGTACAAGGTTGATAGGTCAACCATAGCTTGCTTATATAAAAGCTTAATTCGTCCCTTAATGGCATACGGAGATATAATCTGGAGTAATTGTAGTGATGTAGATGCTAACCTAATAGAGAGTGTCCAATATGAGGCTTCTAGGGTTGTAACCGGAGCAATTAACAAGTTCTACAAGCCTGAGCTGAGAGAAGAGCTTACTTGGGAGAGTTTAAGTATAAGGAGGAAAATGCATAAGTTAATACATATTTATAAAATTGTAAATGGACAAGTTCCCACATACTTACTAGAGCTATTAACCAATACTGTGGGTGAACGTGCACATTTTAAGTAGTAGTTAAAATATGAGCGGGAGATCTGTATGGGCATTTACAATGGCGAGCCGCTTCGGCGAGCCATTGTAAAGCCCATACAGATCGGACGCGAATGTTTTATCTTACTTGTGAAATGAATAGATAACTAAAAGCCATTGATATGCACAACATAAAATTTTAACCTTTAATTTCTCCCACCCTGCTATCGATGTGGGATGAATTAGTTTCTCACAAAAACATATCCCACATCGAAGAGACAATGTGTATGCAATAGAGAGCAGAGCGTAGCATGCAGAAAAACAGGTCCCACATGGAATAGATGGTGTGTCCATAATAAGAGAGCAGATGTACTTTGTCATTTCACCCGTCCCGGGATAGGGGTAGTCAGTGATCGGTCGTGAGGCTTCCCTCACTAGCTTAGCTAGTATTCTGTACCTGATACAGAATACTACTAGAGCTATAACAGACCATGGGGTCTGTATCACGGACCTAAGTGTCTGTATCACGGACCTAAGTGTCTGTATCGCGGACCATGGGGTCTTTATATCGATACAGAACCTGATGTTTTATTAATCAGGTTTCTACGTGGGTATACAGAGGCGATCATGTGGTGTCATTCAGCACATGGGATTGGCTAGTACCCTTATGAATTATTAATGAATTTTACAAGTAGTAGTTAAAATATGAGCGGGAGATCTGTATGGGCATTTACAATGGCGAGCCGCTTCGGCGAGCCATTGTAAAGCCCATACAGATCGGACGCGAATGTTTTATCTTACTTGTGAAATGAATAGATAACTAAAAGCATTGATATGCACAACATAAAATTTTAACCTTTAATTTCTCCCACCCTGCTATCGATGTGGGATGAATTAGTTTCTCACAAAAACATATCCCACATCGAAGAGACAATGTGTATGCAATAGAGAGCAGAGCGTAGCATGCAGAAAAACAGGTCCCACATGGAATAGATGGTGTGTCCATAATAAGAGAGCAGATGTACTTTGTCATTTCACCCGTCCCGGGATAGGGGTAGTCAGTGATCGGTCGTGAGGCTTCCCTCACTAGCTTAGCTAGTATTCTGTACCTGATACAGAATACTACTAGAGCTATAACAGACCATGGGGTCTGTATCACGGACCATGGTGTCTGTATCACGGACCTAAGTGTCCGTACCACGGACCTAAGTGTCTGTATCGCGGACCATGGGGTCTTTATATCGATACAGAACCTGATGTTTTATTAATCAGGTTTCTACGTGGGTATACAGAGGCGATCATGTGGTGTCATTCAGCACATGGGATTGGCTAGTACCCTTATGAATTATTAATGAATTTTACAACATAAGATCAAGTGAAGATTTTTCACTTATTCCTTGTAGAACCGTTAAGTTTCAGCAGTCTTTCCTGCCTTTCACAATCACGTCTTGGAATTCACTAAGTTTGGATGTAAGGAATTCAATTTCGCTTCCTTCTTTTAAATTTAATTTGCGATTAGTGATTTTTCCTTTTAACTATAATAAGTTACTTGATTATTCCTATTCGAGACTAGCATCAATTTTTCATACTCGCCTCAGGCTTGGTTTTTGTACCCTGAATAGTTATCATTTCAAAATCAATTGTTGTCTCTCCCAGATGTGAATGTGGACTAGCTAAAGAAACAACTAAGCATTATTTTATATTTTGTTCCCGTTACGCTGCCCAACGAGCTTCCTTTTTTGCCTCTGCTGCACAGTTACTAGGCAGCGACAAGGAAAAAATGGTGTTTATTTTGAACGGTGTTAAAGATTTTGATTTTGATATAAATTGTCGTTTTTTTTGCAAAGTCCAAAGCTTTATTCTATCTACAAATCGTTTCTCTGTGACTTATGTTTAATTATTTTATTTTATTATCAATTGTGGTGTTTTTTTTTGTTGTGTGTGTGTCTGTTCGCGTAATTGTTTTTTACAATATTTAGTGTGAGCCCCCTAAATAAGTCATTTAATTGTACTTTTGGGGTAAACACTTCATTATATGTTTAAATAAAAAAAATAAAAAACGTTATTGTGGGAAACTTAGTAGACTATATTTTCCAAATATATATATATGGTACTTTTTAATCACTGAATAATTCAGAGCATGGGGCCGCTATTACACGTTTCAACTTCCTTATATGTTTCTGTTCGTATACACTTTGTAACTGATATTGCTATTTTATTAGGCATATCTACGCTTTTATCTTAGCCCCCTTGAGCCCTATTAACCAGTGAAAACACCATATGTCAGTACTGCTTTGTAAGAAAGCAATCTTTTTCCTTGTAGCATAAATTAAAACAACTATTGATCCAAAATACCACTAACGAACTTTTAACAAAGCTTCTATTCATACTTCGTGGATTCTCTTCTGATTGTCATCACTGAATGTTTTTCTTTTCAGAGTTTAACTCGGGGCCATGTGAAGCTTGAGGGTTCATCAACAATAAGCACCGCTGGAGACGAAAAGATCTTGACTGGGAAGGCCGCATGCGCAATACTCTCCATAAACAGTTATGTTTGTTATTATAGAACTAATAAACTGCCGTATCTTTGCCAGAATTGTCGTATCTTGGAACAATTATAGAATACACGGCAATTTGGGTCATTAATAATTCATTTTCTCAAATTTTCATACAAACCTTCTAAAAACCTAACCCTGAAATTTAAAAAAAAACCTAACCATTTTCGACTCCAAATCATTCATAGAACGACCCTACATACACCTGCACTATAATGGAGAATTTAGCATAGTTTAGTACACTTTTCAAGTTCATTTACATAAATAATGATAACTTACGCAGCATCCGTACCCAACTGAATTAATCGTTACTACTGAACCCAAGAAGCTTGAATGAAGGCAGAGCTGTTAACAAGGCAACCGATAAAGTATGGATTGAACGAACAGCAAAAAAAAAAACAGACGGATTCTCACTCGCACGACGGAAACATTGGAATGGTTAGGACAGTGTGTAAACAGTCCAGTTGTATTTATAAATTGTTATAACCAGTTGAGAATATCTGTGAGCGGAATACAACTGAGAATATTCGGCAAGGACCTCCCGCTAGGCTAAACAGAAGGGAGGACGGTGAAAAACGAAGCGTTTCGAGGTGTTTTGTCAGGCTGAAAACTACTTCAATTATATCAGTTAACGTGAATCCAATTCATTTCAGTTGACGGGTGATTCAGATAGCAAAGATTTTTGACAGACTCACAGCAAACACCGAACTCATCAGTCGTCATCACAGACAACTGTCCGCAGCACAGACCTGTATCGACCTGTAGCCAGGAGTGAAAAAGGTGACTTCAAACTCAGCCTTCCGTACTTCGCATATTGCGGGTTTAACGCTGTGGAACACGAATATAAAACAGAGGATGAACAACAGCGTCATTCGGTGTCCAGGGTGGGCGAAGACTTACAGCCCAGAACCTGTTTATCACGTTTTCTGGAGCTACGTATTCACATGTTCGGCCACCATGATTCTGTCACTCCCGGCGATTGTACTAAACGGGCTAGTAATCCTCACAATATCACAAACAAGAACCCTCCATACTCCATCTAATGTTCTCCTTTGTAGTTTAGCAGTTTCGGACTTCGGAGTCGGGATTCTCGCCCAACCGGTTTACACCAGTCACATTTTCATGGAAACAAGAGCCCATCTGGGCTTTCACTCGGGCCACATGAGATTGAAGATGAAATACACTTTCATTTGAAACCCTCTTAGTAATAACCAAAGGGAATAATTATTAGCAGTCTTTAGGAGTGGCCGGTAGCGCGGTGACTTTCATTCTCTGCTCCCCTAGTATATATACATGTATGTAATTTAATATTTTTGTTTTCTCGTATGTAAATTAAAGTAGTTGATATTTTACTGTAAACACTACTTATTCATGCAACGGCACGTTTACAATTTAGTCTGCAGGTCCGGTAAAACTGCAGGTTCCAGTCGTAAACAGTCCGAATTTGACCAAAGTGAAACGATCGAGCTGCTCGCGTCCGTAGATATATATTTTTCTTCGTTTGCATTTTTGACATGATATAATTCTTCAAATGGCACCATTGTTTTATTTCTTATGTTTAATAATACAGTTCTCAGCTGTAAAAAAAATAGAACATTCTATGGAAGATTTCTTGTCCTAAAGTTTGGAAACGTAACACATGCATTTGACGCTAGAAAGTTCAGTACTCGTGGAAGTACGCAAGGTTAATTTACTAGTGGCAGTTTACTAGTTTGCACTATCGGCTGTTATGGAATGGAAACATACTTTCACAGCTTAATATGTATGTCGATTGGTCAGAAGGATATCTTGTTTAAATGCTACGGTCCTTTCGGCATCAGGAAATTTTTAAACGGGAGTTTTCGTACAGTATTTCAAGCTATATATGCTGTAGCGCGAGTTCAGTTAAGCCACAAATGTCCGTGAAACTAATACCGTGTTCATTATTATCGGTTTTCTCTATGGGTTCTCATGTATTCAATAATTACTTCTGGAGCTTCATATGCATGGCAATTGGTCACAATGATTTCCTCTTTCAGTTTTTCCCTTTAGTTTGGACATTAGGGATATATCCTTGGAGATTTCGTACAGTTTAGCGACCACGAAAGTGCGTAAACAAACTGTCACAAGCGGTTTCATAGCAGCTCGATGTTTGACTCCCATATAGTCGATGATAACTTATATAGCTTCATATGTACGTCGATTGCTCACAAGGATTTCCTCTTTCAGTTTTTCCCGTTAGTTTGGACATTAGGGATTTATTCTTGGAGATTTCGTACAGTTTAGCGACCGGTGTGTTGAAAGTAGAAAAGTTCGCTTGAAATTTAATACATGGGAACAAAGAAAAAACGAGATCTAACCTTTGATTATAATTCGATACCCGTTGATATCCAAACGTGTTTGGATATTGTATTTCGCTTACGTTTCTAAATGTACATTGGATCTGTCCAAACAGCGCTGATCGAATGTATTACGGCTCCTGGTTGTTCATGTATTTTTATGGTCAACAAGAGCGCCAGTTGAAATATCCTGAGCCTGTTGGAAGGCTTTCGCCCTCGCGGGTCGACCATTTTGATTTACTGTATTCACTTATGTAAATACATTTAACCTGGCGATTGTTGCGTGACCAGCACAGTGCAATCTGATTGGTTTGAATTTGACCTTTAACGCATGCGCAGAAGCCGTCTGACACTGATTAAAAAAAATAATAATAACGACTTGCATTTTAAGACTCGGCGCTGCCACAGGCAGCCCGAGTAATTAAAGGTGACGTGACAGCATATTGCGTGACGGGGGCTGTCACGGCGTTCGTTTCTTATACACTTGCTGGGGCGTCACTCTTCTCTTTAGCAGCCATAAGCGTCGACAGGCTCTTTGCGATCCATCGACCAATGAGATATCGAGTTGTGGTGACGTCAAAGGCTGTTACCATGGTAGCAGCAGTATTATGGGTTATGGGAGCGCTGGGGGCGTCCACTCGTCTGTTCCTTAGTGTGTCATACTTCATGTTCTCTTTGGCCTTTGTGATGCTTGTCTGTCTTATCACAATTTTCTTTTCAAATCTTAAAGCGTTTCGCTCTCTTAAAAAGCAACAGGCCCAAACTATTGGTACCATGAGGCTCTTTAGAGGTAACAAAGCTGTCAAACTGAGAAAGTTTAGGAAGCATTTAATTACCATGCTCTATGTACTGGGTTTGGTGGTGTTGTGTTACATGCCATTTGCGTCTGTCACAGTAGTTACGGCATTGTTCGGCGTGTCAGAGAAAATCCGTGCGGCCTGGAACATAGCTGATACCGTTGGATATATGAATTCTTCTCTAAACCCTTTTGTCTATTGTCTAAGGATACCAGAGATCACTTGCGCGTGCAAGCAAACTCTTCGAAGGATTGGATGCAGGTTTTTGAAAAGTCCAGTTTTACCGACGTCAAATCAGGTCAAACCAGCTAGAACCAAAACATCACTGTCGACACAAAACAGGTTAAACCAGTTGCGCGTTATCCCTGAAGAATCACCCCCGAATAATACGAACGCCGAAGAAAATGGTGCTTGTTCTTCAACTCTTGATATATAGTCATACCCAAATCCCGGAAAATAAATAATTACTAGTCATTACATTACATGCAGAAGCATCACGACCAATTCTTGTCATTTGAAATAGTTTAAATGAAAAAAATATATAACTTGTAAGGAAATAAAAGGAAGTACATGAAAATGTTTGTTCTTGTGAGTGAGTTTTTGGGAACTGAAAGATTAATAATCGATATTGTCAGTTGTTTATGATAGCTTATCAAACTCTTAATAATTCATGAAGCAAAAACAAAGGAAATTACTGAGCGATAAAACATAAGCACTAAGTCTAAAGCCAAAGGGAAAAAAAGCCAAAATCGTCAATAAACGACAAGTGAAGGTCAACAGATAGAGCAAAGGTACGTTTATTCCATTTGATGTTAAGCTATTAATAATGGTAAAAATTGAAATATTCCCGTCCCCGTTTTTAGAGTAGTTCCAATACAAAGCATGGACACATGCATCAACAACTCGCAATTAGAGCTTGGGTTGCCTGTGTTGTCGGTCACGCGTCGGCAACTGTCGGTGACTCGACCGTCGGCAACAATAATACATGACTGCAGTTTTCACTTTAAAGCGTTAAGGTTCACGATTTGTTAGTATGTGCAAGTTTTAAAAGATTTGCTTAAAACCGATTTCATAACAGATATAATCAAGAGGGGCTGAATGGGGGGGGTACCAATATCAGTTAACAGCTAAATATTTAGCTATTTATCAGTTATCAGCCAGTTAAATTTTGCTGTTATCAGTTAAGTTATATAAAAAGACTACCCTAACTTGATTTGAATACATATTTGCTGGTATGAAATGAATAATAACCGCTAATTCAACATCAACATCAAGAGACTGGGTTCGAGAGGCATGGCGTACGGACGCGTGCTATAAACGCTCTCGATATTTTTTCTCCACGAGAAGAAATTTATAGAGTTATACGAAACCTATCCTTGTGTGAAATATGTCTTTAAATATATCAGCTAAGTCGACTATTTCTCCGAAAGAAAAGTCGTCTTTTAGTCGAAGAAAAAGGGACGAACTTAGCAGCAGCGACTCAGCGAGCTCGCCTATATTGTCAAGAGATGTGAAATTTCAAAGAATAGAGTCTAATGGCGGAGCTACAGAAGAAGTGTTCGAGGTGGTCAAGGGTTCAGCAGAGGGAAACTTTGAGTATATATGGAGTGTCTTAAAGGATATTAAAAGTAATACCGACCGGTTGTTGGAGGATAACAAGGTGATGAAAACGGAATTGAAGACGATGAAAACGGAGTTTCAAGACTTAAAGAATTCTTTAGAGTTTTATATTGCTGAAGTGGATTCACTCAAGAACGATAATTCCACGCTGAAGCAGACGGTCAAGGCGTTGGAAAATGAAGCGAGAGAGTTTAAGCAAGATTTGAAGGAAGTTACTGACGACCTCGACGATACCGCCGATAAACTGGAAAATTTAGAGCAATATACAAGGAAATTTAATCTCGAATTTCATGGTATCCCTGAGGGTCGCGAATCAACCGAACGCCTTATTTTAAACACAGGCTTCCCAGACTCGACCTATATTTCCCGCCTTTTGGGTTACCTGTGGTATGTTTCATAAGCGATCTCGGAAGAGTTTAAATAATTGCTCCTTGTGAATTCTCTTTTCCGATTCCTACGAAATAAATCTTCAAGAATAAAAGATTGATACTTAATGAAGTTGTGTGAGTGGTTTTTTGGCGATTTGGGGCCTTCTAAAGCAGTTTATTAGGATTCGTAATATTGACCGTTGGCCGTGGCTCTAAGAAAGTTAACAAGGTAGGCAACTCGACCTCGCCAAAGCACACACTTACCTCGGCACTTTTCTTCCTCGCTCGCTATTCAGCTTTCGGCACAGGAGGGAATAGTTATCAAGCAACATCTGACCAGAGATTTACGAAAATCCATCAAATTTATCATCGCCAAACCGCCTCCTCGAGACCCAAAAAGCGCGACCTTGCAATGATCTGTAAGAACCAGAATGACCAAAGCGGTCGAAAATTTTCCCAACCCTACCCAAAACGATGCAAATCGCCTTTCTTCATGGGGGGACCCCCAAGCGAGAAATTATACGAAACTGGCGGTTACAGACTAATTTTGAATTTGGAACTCGCCAATCAGAGGACCAGGACAGTTGGCTGGGGTCTTCACCGAGTGTTATGACAGTTCCACGTGAGAAATTTTCGCGAGTTCCAAATTCAAAATTAGTCTGTAACCGCCAGTTTCGTTAAAAGGCCTAGTAATGGTCTCTCTGATTGGCGATATATTTGTTTCCGTTCCTTGAGCGGAAGTATAATTTCTCGCTTGGGGGTCCCCCCATGAAGAAAGGCGATTTGCATCGTTTTGGGTCGGGTTGGGAAAATTTTCGACCGCTTTGGTCATTTTGGTTCTTACAGATCATTGCAAGGTCGCGCTTTTTGGGTCTCGAGGAGGCGGTTTGGCGATGATAAATTTGATGGATTTTCCTAAATCTCTGGTCAGATGTTGCTTGATAACTATTCCCTCCTGTGCCGAAAGCTGAATAGCGAGCGAGGAAGAAAAGTGCCGATTTTTGGGTGATCTTTGAGGTAAGTGTGTGCTTTGGCGAGGTCGAGTTGCCTACCTTGTTAACTTTCTTAGAGCCACGGCCAACGGTCAAAATTACGAATCCTAATAAACTGCTTTAGAAGGCCCCAAATCGCCAAAAAACCACTCACACAACTTCATTAAGTATCAATCTTTTATTCTTGAAGATTTATTTCGTAGGAATCGGAAAAGAGAATTCACAAGGAGCAATTATTTAAACTCTTCCGAGATCGCTTATGAAACACACCACAGGTAAACCAAAAGGCGGGAAATATAGGTCGAGTCTGGGAAGCCTGTGTTTTAAAGATTGCTGAAGCAGTGGAAGTGGACCTTACGGAAGACGATATTGACATTTCTCATCGAATGTCCGTTAGGATAAAGGCAAAGAAGCGTCCTGGATACGTAGGAGTAGAGGAGCAACCAAGACCAATTATTGCTAGGTTCAGTAATTACAAGGCTAAGCAGAAAATGTATCGAGCAAGACGCGAATTAAGGAAGTTTGGCCACGGCGAAATCTTTCCAGATGCTGGTCCTTTATTCATTAATGAAAACCTAACAGCAGTTAAAAGGAAGCTCTTCAAAGATGCAAGAAAATTTAAGTCAGATAATAAACTCCAGGGGTGTTGGACCATCGATGGAAACGTTTTCATGCGGAAAACCGAGGAGTCGCGCCCTATCAAGATCAAGGATATTGAAGATTTAGATAAGTTACTGTAACTTATTTAATAGTAATACCAATAAGTTTAAATGTTATTTACGGAAGTTTAATTTTAAATTTGCAGTAAGATTCAGAATTAATTCTCGCTGTGAGATAATTGTCCATCTATTTCACCAGTCAGGTTCAATCTACATGATTTTAGATAATTGCATAAATGTGCATGTTGGTATGTGTTTGTTTAGTTTTTTTATTTTATTTCTGTTTGTTTACTCGAGCCAAATTTACCATCTTTATATTTTGATCTTTAGGTTTTCCTGTATAAATGGATGAATTTGATTTTTCTTTACTATCTTTAAATGTTCGGGGTTTGAGAGAACACAGGCTTCCCAGACTCGACCTATATTTCCCGCCTTTTGGTTTACCTGTGGTATGTTTCATAAGCGATCTCGGAAGAGTTTAAATAATTGCTCCTTGTGAATTCTCTTTTCCGATTCCTACGAAATAAATCTTCAAGAATAAAAGATTGATACTTAATGAAGTTGTGTGAGTGGTTTTTTGGCGATTTGGGGCCTTCTAAAGCAGTTTATTAGGATTCGTAATTTTGACCGTTGGCCGTGGCTCTAAGAAAGTTAACAAGGTAGGCAACTCGACCTCGCCAAAGCACACACTTACCTCAAAGATCACCCAAAAATCGGCACTTTTCTTCCTCGCTCGCTATTCAGCTTTCGGCACAGGAGGGAATAGTTATCAAGCAACATCTGACCAGAGATTTAGGAAAATCCATCAAATTTATCATCGCCAAACCGCCTCCTCGAGACCCAAAAAGCGCGACCTTGCAATGATCTGTAAGAACCAGAATGACCAAAGCGGTCGAAAATTTTCCCAACCCTACCCAAAACGATGCAAATCGCCTTTCTTCATGGGGGCACCCCCAAGCGAGAAATTATACGAAACTGGCGGTTACAGACTAATTTTGAATTTGGAACTCGCCAATCAGAGGACCAAGACAGTTGGCTGGGGTCTTCACCGAGTGTTATGACAGTTCCACGTGAGAAATTTTCGCGAGTTCCAAATTCAAAATTAGTCTGTAACCGCCAGTTTCGTTAAAAGGCCTAGTAATGGTCTCTCTGATTGGCGATATATTTGTTTCCGTTCCTTGAGCGGAAGTATAATTTCTCGCTTGGGGGTCCCCCCATGAAGAAAGGCGATTTGCATCGTTTTGGGTCGGGTTGGGAAAATTTTCGACCGCTTTGGTCATTTTGGTTCTTACAGATCATTGCAAGGTCGCGCTTTTTGGGTCTCGAGGAGGCGGTTTGGCGATGATAAATTTGATGGATTTTCCTAAATCTCTGGTCAGATGTTGCTTGATAACTATTCCCTCCTGTGCCGAAAGCTGAATAGCGAGCGAGGAAGAAAAGTGCCGATTTTTGGGTGATCTTTGAGGTAAGTGTGTGCTTTGGCGAGGTCGAGTTGCCTACCTTGTTAACTTTCTTAGAGCCACGGCCAACGGTCAAAATTACGAATCCTAATAAACTGCTTTAGAAGGCCCCAAATCGCCAAAAAACCACTCACACAACTTCATTAAGTATCAATCTTTTATTCTTGAAGATTTATTTCGTAGGAATCGGAAAAGAGAATTCACAAGGAGCAATTATTTAAACTCTTCCGAGATCGCTTATGAAACACACCACAGGTAAACCAAAAGGCGGGAAATATAGGTCGAGTCTGGGAAGCCTGTGTTTTAAAGATTGCTGAAGCAGTGGAAGTGGACCTTACGGAAGACGATATTGACATTTCTCATCGAATGTCCGTTAGGATAAAGGCAAAGAAGCGTCCTGGATACGTAGGAGTAGAGGAGCAACCAAGACCAATTATTGCTAGGTTCAGTAATTACAAGGCTAAGCAGAAAATGTATCGAGCAAGACGCGAATTAAGGAAGTTTGGCCACGGCGAAATCTTTCCAGATGCTGGTCCTTTATTCATTAATGAAAACCTAACAGCAGTTAAAAGGAAGCTCTTCAAAGATGCAAGAAAATTTAAGTCAGATAATAAACTCCAGGGGTGTTGGACCATCGATGGAAACGTTTTCATGCGGAAAACCGAGGAGTCGCGCCCTATCAAGATCAAGGATATTGAAGATTTAGATAAGTTACTGTAACTTATTTAATAGTAATACCAATAAGTTTAAATGTTATTTACGGAAGTTTAATTTTAAATTTGCAGTAAGATTCAGAATTAATTCTCGCTGTGAGATAATTGTCCATCTATTTCACCAGTCAGGTTCAATCTACATGATTTTAGATAATTGCATAAATGTGCATGTTGGTATGTGTTTGTTTAGTTTTTTTATTTTATTTCTGTTTGTTTACTCGAGCCAAATTTACCATCTTTATATTTTGATCTTTAGGTTTTCCTGTATAAATGGATGAATTTGATTTTTCTTTACTATCTTTAAATGTTCGGGGTTTGAGAGAACACAGGCTTCCCAGACTCGACCTATATTTCCCGCCTTTTGGTTTACCTGTGGTGTGTTTCATAAGCGATCTCGGAAGAGTTTAAATAATTGCTCCTTGTGAATTCTCTTTTCCGATTCCTACGAAATAAATTTTCAAGAATAAAAGATTGATACTTAATGAAGTTGTGTGAGTGGTTTTTTGGCGATTTGGGGCCTTCTAAAGCAGTTTATTAGGATTCGTAATTTTGACCGTTGGCCGTGGCTCTAAGAAAGTTAACAAGGTAGGCAACTCGACCTCGCCAAAGCACACACTTACCTCAAAGATCACCCAAAAATCGGCACTTTTCTTCCTCGCTCGCTATTCAGCTTTCGGCACAGGAGGGAATAGTTATCAAGCAACATCTGACCAGAGATTTAGGAAAATCCATCAAATTTATCATCGCCAAACCGCCTCCTCGAGACCCAAAAAGCGCGACCTTGCAATGATCTGTAAGAACCAGAATGACCAAAGCGGTCGAAAATTTTCCCAACCCGACCCAAAACGATGCAAATCGCCTTTCTTCATGGGGGAACCCCCAAGCGAGAAATTATACTTCCGCTCAAGGAACGGAAACAAATATATCGCCAATCAGAGAGACCATTACTAGGCCTTTTAACGAAACTGGCGGTTACAGACTAATTTTGAATTTGGAACTCGCGAAAATTTCTCACGTGGAACTGTCATAACACTCGGTGAAGACCCCAGCCAACTGTCTTGGTCCTCTGATTGGCGAGTTCCAAATTCAAAATTAGTCTGTAACCGCCAGTTTCGTATAATTTCTCGCTTGGGGGTGCCCCCATGAAGAAAGGCGATTTGCATCGTTTTGGGTAGGGTTGGGAAAATTTTCGACCGCTTTGGTCATTCTGGTTCTTACAGATCATTGCAAGGTCGCGCTTTTTGGGTCTCGAGGAGGCGGTTTGGCGATGATAAATTTGATGGATTTTCCTAAATCTCTGGTCAGATGTTGCTTGATAACTATTCCCTCCTGTGCCGAAAGCTGAATAGCGAGCGAGGAAGAAAAGTGCCGATTTTTGGGTGATCTTTGAGGTAAGTGTGTGCTTTGGCGAGGTCGAGTTGCCTACCTTGTTAACTTTCTTAGAGCCACGGCCAACGGTCAAAATTACGAATCCTAATAAACTGCTTTAGAAGGCCCCAAATCGCCAAAAAACCACTCACACAACTTCATTAAGTATCAATCTTTTATTCTTGAAGATTTATTTCGTAGGAATCGGAAAAGAGAATTCACAAGGAGCAATTATTTAAACTCTTCCGAGATCGCTTATGAAACATACCACAGGTAACCCAAAAGGCGGGAAATATAGGTCGAGTCTGGGAAGCCTGTGGAGAGAATATACAAAGTGTAGAATTTTTTTAAATTGGATTACGAAACACAAGGGTGAGAAAGGAATCACGTTTTTACAAGAAACACATAGTACTAACGATGTATCAGTTGAATGGTCCCATAGAACAAGAGCAAAGTTAGTGATGGCCCACGGGACTTCGAAAAGTAGGGGCACTGCGATTGTTTTTGGAGCAAAATTGGATTATAAAATATCCCAAGAAATATTAGATGCAGGAGGGAGATATGTGATAGTATTGTGTGAAATTCAAGGTTCTAATTTTTTATTAGTTAACTCGTATGCTCCCAATGTGGAAAAAAATCAAGTTGAATTTTTTAATGAGATCTTGATTAGAATTAACGAAATTGAGTACCCAGTTGAAACTAATATTATCTGGGGAGGTGATTTCAACTTCTGTTTTGATTTAGACCTTGAATCATCCGGCGGTAATCCAATTCCTAAGGTAAAGTCCATCGAGACAATGGAAACAATCATGCTTGAACTAGATTTATGTGACATATGGAGAATTCGGAATCCCGCTTTGAAAAGGTTCACATGGAGGGGTAAAGGACAAGGTACACGTAGTAGCAGCCAACGTATACATCGTAGATTAGATTACTTTCTAGTTTCAAATGAATTGCAACCTTCTATTGATAACTGTGATGTAATTCCAGCCCCTAATACAGATCATTCGGCCATTACTTTAAAATTATTAAAAGTTAAAGAGGGTAAAAGGGGTCCCTCGTTTTGGAAATTTAATAATTCATTGATAGAAAACAAAGAATATATAAAAGAATTGAAATTGGTAATAAATGATTCGAAGAAGGCTTTGAATGAAGAGGGCATCTTTGATCCACAGTTACGGTGGGAACTGATTAAATATGAGGTACGTAAATTTACAATTAAGTTTTCTAAACATCTGGCTAAACAAAAACGGAGCGTATACAGTAATATTGAGAACAAAATCACTCAGATTGAGAATACGGAAGGTTGGGAAAATGATGAAAGTAAATTAACGGAACATGATAAGCTAACAAAGGAGTTAGAAGAGTTAAGTAACTATGTAATCGACGGTGTTATAGTACGATCCAAGGCAACCCGGCATGAATTAGGAGAAAAAAATACTAGATATTTCTTGACACTAGAAAAAAGAAACAAATCTAAAACACATGTTAGGAAACTCGTTGACGTTGATAACAATGAAATTGTACAGCCACGCGAAGTACTTAAAGAAATCAGGAAGCACTTTAGTCAACAGTTTAAATTCAAATCAGGGAAGACAGAGTCTGAGTGTCTAGAATTTCTTAGTAAAATTAATATTCCCAAATTGTCAGAGGAAGAAAGAATGGCATGTGAAGGGAGGATGACTGTTAATGAATGTTTTAATAGTCTTAAGGCAATGGGGTCCTCCAAAACACCAGGAAACGATGGTTTAACAAAAGAATTTTATTTAAGTATATGGCATGATATCAAGGAAGATTTGGTCAACTGCTTAAATGATAGTTTAAAAAAAGGTTCATTAACAACTTCACAGAAACAAATAATAATTACATTATTGGAAAAGCCAGGTAAAGATAATAGATTCATAGATTCATGGCGTCCAATTAGTTTAATAAATGTGGATGTTAAAATATGTAGTAAGGTTCTTAGTAAGAGGTTATCTCATATCCTTCCTGGTATAATTCATCATGACCAGACAGCTTTTGTTAAAGGGCGAGTAATAGATGAACCAATTAGAATAATTGAGGATATAATGTTTTACGCAAAGAAAAATTGTCTCCCCTTGATCATGTTTGCAGCAGATTTTGAAAAAGCCTTTGATTCGATAGAGCATCCTTTTATATTTGCAGTTTTGAAAAGTTATGGTTTTGGTGAGGGATTTATAAAATGGATACAAGTTCTTTTAGAGGATAATCAAGCGCGTGTTTCAAATAATGGTGCAGCTACTGACTTGTTCGCAATTAAAAGAGGTACAAAACAGGGAGATCCTATCTCTCCATATATCTTTATTTTAGTTTTAGAAATAATGGCTTTGATGATAAGAAATGGTAAAGAAATACAGGGAGTGGAATTAGAAGGTAATGTTCGGAAGTTTGTAATATTTGCCGATGATACAACTTTCTTTTTAAGAAATACTACCTCGCTAGAGAAAACGTTAGAAATGTTAGATCTATTTAGAGTGTTTTCATCTTTAAAGATAAATGTAAAAAAATCGGAAATAGGATGGATAGGGAAAGAAATTGTGGAAGAGGGAAAGTTTAAGGATTTTAAATGGGTAGATTTTGAGAAACAAGGAGTTAAAATATTAGGTATTTATTTTACTTACAACAAGGTATTACATTATAACAATAATTTCCAGCGTATATTAACTAACTTAAGAACAATTTTATCTATGTGGCGGAGTAGACCCTTAACATTATATGGTAGAATTCAGGTAGTTCGTTCATTAGCAATATCCAAGTTATTATACATATGTTCGAAAATAGATGTGAAAGATGAGTTTATCAAATTAGTTGATTGTGAATTGAAAATTTTTATATGGAATGGTAAAAAACCTAAAATAAAGCATCAAACGTTGATAGGCGACTATGAATTAGGGGGTTTAAAAGCACCTGATTTTGAATCAATTGTTAAAGCGAATCGTCTAAAATGGGCTACAGCGCTGTTAAGTATAAAACAAGAGGCATGGAAATTCTTGCCCTTAATGTTTTTAAATCAAATTGGGGGTATATTAGCAATAGATCAAAATTTTGAAAAAGAACGAATTCCAAAGTATCTCCCTGATTTTTACAAAAGTGTATTAAGATGTTGGGCAGAGTTTGCTAGGGTAGAAGTAATAGATATTTCTGATATTTTGCAACAATCTTTATGGAATAATAGATATATTAAAATTGATAATAAATCAGTCTTTTTTAAGACTTTTTCGCAACTCAATATTAATAGAATAGTAGACCTATTGAATGAATCTGGTGAATTTAAATGGGAAATGGTAGAGAGGAAAGGCCTCCAAGCTAAGGATTTCTTTCATTGGGCAGGTTTAGTACACTCCATACCAAGAAAATGGAAAGAAGTAGTCAAAAATATAGGTATAATAGAGGGTACTATAGATATAGGAAAAAAATACTTAAAACTTGGGCAAAAGTCGTTTGATATAGAAAATGTTGAGAACTCAAAAGAAATTTACAAATGTTTAATTGGTGCGAAGTTTAAGTCACCTACCTCCCAAATAAATATTATAAATCGATTAAAGCCTGAGAGCCCATTAAGTTGGGAAGAGATTTATAGGCGTATATATTCAACAACGATTGATTCTTATTCACGATATTTTCAATATAGAATTTTGAACAACTGCCTTTATCTTAATTTCGATTTATTTCGTTTTAAATTAATTGAGTGTTCACGTTGCTCTTTTTGTTTAATTAACCAAGAAACAATAGATCATTTATTTGTAGAATGTATAGAGGCCAAAAATTTATATTTTGAATTACGAACTTGGTTAGGAAAGCACGATATAAATCTACCACCATCAAATCTTGTAAATATCATATTAGGGGTAAACGAACAGCCACAAAACTTTATTATCTTAATGTATAAATTAGCTTTATATAAAGCAAGAGAGAAAAGAAAAATCCCTACATTAGCTCTATTTATAAACTCTTTAGTGTATTTTGAGAAAATCGAATCCAACGTAGCAAAATCAAGGAACACAACCCTGGAACACCTTAAGAAATGGGAAAAACTGTTAATTGCAATTAGACATTTTTCTGAATAGGAATAGCTGGCTTAGAGTATTTTCTTTTCTCTTTTTTGTTTTTTTTCCTTTGTCTCTTTGTTGTATAAATTTTGTGTAATGTAATTTAGTAATTAGAAATGTTTACAATAAAAAAAAAAGTTAAAAAAAAACAAAAAAAAAAAAAAACATCAAACACTACATTTTGTCTATTCAATAGATTTTTCTAGTATCAGATAACTCTGATGTGTCATGTTTAATATTTGACTATTATCAACTGGATCAAATCTGTCGAAAACCATCCGAAAAGCCAATAATAGCATGTGACGTTACGTCATTTTAATAAAAAAATATGAAATATCAGGTAACAGCTATCTCACAAATATCAGCTAACAGCTAAAAAAAGGTAAAATTCTCAGTTAACAGTAATATTTTTGGCCATTTCTCAGTTATCAGTTAACCCCATTCAGCCCCTCAATCAATGCAAGCCGCGTTTTTGTCTTGACCCATACTTGAGTTGCTTTGCCATAACTTTCAATCTGATTGGTTGAATAGAGAACAAATTATGCCGGATACCTTTCAGTGTAACAATAACAATAACAATAATTCTTAACGATAATCATCGGTTAATTAATTAATGTTTGATTTGCCTGTCATTTCCTCCCTGTGAACTTCAATGTCTACAAAATTAAGAAGACCCCCTGTATGGTTTACATTTTGGTGAAAACCCCATGTCTCTACGATGTTCCCTTCTACCCGTAAAAAAATTATTGCCCTTTTCGTTTTGGCTGCAAAGCATGCTGGGATAGTTTCATTTTATATTTCCCTGTCCAAAACTGGATTAAATAAAGTTGTAGCGCTAAAATTATAGTGTTAGTACTAAACACGACGAACACAGCGTATTGTTTGCAAATTTTGGGTAAGATCTGCGAACGTTGCAAAACTGAGGGGAGAAGGGTTGAAAATGATATGCATTTCCTCATAACACAGTCTATTTGTATAATAGTGCCCGCTGAGAGCGGAAGACGATTTTGCGATGAATAATAACGACAAATAGACTGTGTTTGTCTCGGAACTATCGGCTGATAGTTTCCCTTGCGAATTTGATGTTCTTAAACGGCTAGCATATAATCCCTCGAACTTCGTTCTCAGGCTTATATTTGTTTTAAGAACATCAAATTTCCGCGGGCAACTATCAGCGTATAAGTTCCTCGACGGACACAGTCTATTTGAATAAAGTGCCCGCTGAGAGCAGAAGACAATTTTGTGATGAACAATAACGACAAATAGAGTGTGTTTGTTTGTTTGTGAGTGTGTATGTTCTTAAAACTAACATATATAAGCCTTCGAACTGCGTTCTCGGCCCGTTCTCGGGCTTATATTTGTTTTAAAGTGCCACTACGACGAAATTCGACCATTTTCTTTTCTACTTTTTTGTCTTTCAAAACGACACACAGTGTCGAAAATATCCAAATCATTGAAAAATATTACCAAAGTACCAAATTAACCCATGAATTTTGAAGAGAGTTTACCGTTGAAATGACGTCCGCCATTACTGAAGTGTGTTCCAAATACTTCGAGATTTTCGACCAGCGGTTTGCTGTTATGACGTCATCTGTTCAACGCGTCGCTCTTGTAAATGCGTCGCTCTTGTAAATGCGTAGTTCCATTCAAAACTTCGTTCTTTCCTTTCCTTTTTTGGAAAAAAAATAGTATAAATATGTACTTTACTTATAAGTTCGTGCGAAAGTTTGTGTGAAACGTAGCCCCGCATGTTGTTGTGTTGAGAAGATGACGTCACGTCCGGTGGAAATTAGCTCTGTCATGGCTCTGTCACGGAACGGGTTAGAGTAATGGCGGACATAAAAACTCAAGATTCGGACCCCAAAAAATAAGACTTCCCATCGTCATATCAAAAAACGGTGTGTGTAGACAAAAAATATAGCAACTTTTCTTTACAAATACGCAAAAATATCACTATCTTAAAATTTGATCGTAGTGGCACTTTAAGAACATCAAATTTCCGCGGGCAACTATCAGCCGATTGCTTTTCACTCAATCCCCAGACATTCAAATGACAAAGGGCATGGCGGCCATGTTGGTGCCCCAACAAAAGAAGCTAACGAGGAATCTATTGTTTGAGGCCGGTTTGGCGGCTATGACGTCAAGTGAAAGCCAGCAATAGTTCCTCGACGGACACACTCTATTTGTATAACAGAAACCTCGAGCCCGCAGTCTAATTGTTAGATATCTTAGCTGCCTTATTTTGAACAACTTACTTGTAGAGCGTTCATTGGGGTAGGCATTTATAGATTGTGCTCGGCAACTTTTGGGCAACTTTTGGAGTCTCGAGCAACGTTTTGAAGTTTACGCAACTGTAAGCATTTTTTTGAGTTTTGAGCAACTTTTGAGCAATTTGTTAAAAAAATTGAGCCACAAATAAAATTTTAGAGTTTTAAAATACAAGATCTGTGTAAATACGGCAGAAAACACCCTGAACAATCCTTACAAAAAGAAAGCAGTTTATTATGTGCCCTCGATTACCTCCATGTGGTCAGCGGCTGTTCGCAAACTGTACACGCTCTTTATGGTCAGCGGTTCGAAATTTTGAGGTACAATAATGCCAAAAGGCAGTAATAACTGAACAATACACAAGCATCTCGGTTAAATGTACTCATTGGCAAGTTAAACGTTGTACATAGTGTAAAAAAACTTTACAAAGTGTTGTTTAAAGCTTTTACTTCAATAAAGCGGTTTATATTGTAAAGCAACTTCTTGAATTATTGAAGCAACTTTTCTCCTTTTTAGGCAACTTTTTGAGCAACTTTTAACCCTTTTTTTGAGCAACTTTTTCGAAATTTTTTAGCACAATCTATAAATGCCTACATTGGGGTAGCGTTATTCTTATTCCACCCACCCCCCACCCCCAATAAAGTCTGAATAATAAAACAATTGAAGCACCTCTTCCCACGCTTTTCGATCCCGTTTTGATTTTATTAAATTAAATTATAGGCTTCCCTTAGTCACTTTGTGCAATTGAAAAAAAAAATTGAGAGCGCGAACAAATTTTTTTCGTATTGAAGTCGGGCGTAATTGCATGCCGTTGAAATATGCTAATCACATGCGTGACGTCACTGGGTCTGCACATGTAATATGGCTGACTGCAAGGCTTCTATTAGAAAAATTATGGCCATCGTCAAGCTAAGGTTTCTCAAAGTAAGACATATTTAAATTGAAAATTATTTATAAATTATTTTATAAATGAACAAGTCCAAGGACTACAGAAAAGCTGATCGAACAACGTGTTTACTTTAATATTTTATAGTATTTATGAAGACGAATATAAATGCGCAGACCCAGTGACGTCAAACATGTGATTATCATATCCGCCTGACTTCGACAAATTGATTTTTAATTGCACAAAATGACGAAGAGAAGCCTAGAATTTAATAAAATAAATTAACCGCGAAGGGAATATGTCGGTTTTGACAAACACTCCGAGCTAGACGGCAAGCATTCTAGCTTAGTTAAATTCGCAAATGTTGGCCTTTATCACTTTATATCACCGTGTGTAGACAAATCAAATCTTAGGATACAGCTGTTTTTGTTTTATTTCCCGTCCGCATAACTCAGAAATCGCGTGCTCTGATTGGGTGTTGGCTGGTTCGGACCGGCTATTCCCCAAAAACATTTTTGACGAGATTCTGACATAAATGTCTAATAGCATCGAACATCTTATTTTTCTGGCACATATTTGATAATGAACGCCTAAGTAAAGGGAGGAAAACTGCAAAAATTGCCTGTGATTTCACTGAAAAGTTTTCAATTTTAGTTCGCGCGAGCGCTAAAAACAGAATTGGTGAAACAGTAAAGAATAAAATAAAAATCACAGAAAGAAATAATTAAACGTTATTTACCTATTTATATCTCAGATATATTGAGGCGTGGGTCAAGGACAGTGCCATTGACGCCAACATATGCGCGAAGTTCGTCAGTTCATATGAAAATCGCTGAAAATAACAACGATTTGAGTTACTATTTCTGCTATATTTTATACTACAGTTTTCTACTCTCGATATTATATATATATTTTTCGTTTTTATTCTTCCTTTATGATAGTGTTTTTTTATTTTATTTCTATATTAGTAATTATATATTTTTATGTATGCCTATATATCCTCTGTAACAGGTCCTCCCTGAAAACCACGTTAGGGTGACGGGAGTTTCCTGTATAAAGAATTTTATTGTTATTATTATTATAACAGTAAATAGGGACTTTAAGATACGACAACTATGGTCTACGACTACGAACGCGTACTAATAAAGGACTGGAACGATACACTCGTATTGGTTTCATTGCACCGTAGCGAGTCCACGACGGTGATTTCGTAGTCACCACAACAGAGTACGTTAGTCGGATTTTACGCTAACCTTTCAAATACACAATAAATTGTTTTCTGTTCGAGTTTAAGGTATTTCTGGGTATAGCTTATGTGGGAATTTTGGGTCAATTCGGTCGGCAACACGATGGCTTCAGCTCAGTCAAGCCAAAATGTTGAAATTTTCGCGCCATTCGTTGCGTACTCGGCCCAGTACTCTAGCCGACCGCTAGGCACGTCCAACCGTAGTAGTAGTCCGTAGTCGCCGTATCTTAAATTCGCTAATACATTGGAACCTCTCCGTACGGACACCTACGGACCCCTCCATATTACGGACAGATCTCCAGGTCCCGGCAAATCCCCATATTTATTTCCTCTGCCCCGCACAAATTTCATGAAAAATAGTTTTAGCTACAGCGGGGCAGTACTCTGGAATAGTCTACCAGTGGAGGTGCGGCAGGCAAGCGCTCTTAGCAGTTTTCGATCTGGCTGCAGCAGCTTCTTCTCTTGAATTAAACTCTTTAGTTATAATCTGTAATTCAGACGGCATTCATGTAAAGCAGGTAGTTTGTAGTTATATTAGATTAGTTAGTAGTTTTCATAATTTATCATATTTTATTGAGCGATTATATTATTATAATTATATATTTTTTAGTAATTTATATCCAACTGATGAATCAACCGTGTCTAAATAAAGTTATACATACTACATACATATATTCTTTGTTTAAAAAAACCCTCTATATTAAGCCTAATCTCAGCCCCAGGTAGCCGGCAAAATTCATACAAATTCTACCTCAAATTGTAATTTACAGTGATCTTGTAAGGACAAATTGTAATTTACAGTGATCTTGTAAGCTGTCGATGATTAGAAAAACAGAATTACAAAATGTACACAGTGCTGTAAACGTACATACTGTATTAGACATCAAGTTAATCTGCAAACAGATGACATTTTGGATGATATTTTACGCCTTTTCGATCATAAAAACACACTAAATACTGTACTGTCATTTATAATTGGGAAATTAACATCGTGTGCAATCTACTAAAGTTAAGGACGCATTGGTATGTATCGAGAAAGCAACTATTACAACTATTTTTAATAATATTGAACTCCATGCCCAGCACGCCTTTTCGATCATAAAAACACACTAAATACTGTACTGTCATTTATAATTGGGAAATTAACATCGTGTGCAATCTACTAAAGTTAAGGACGCATTGGTATGTATCGAGAAAGCAACTATTACAACTATTTTTAATAATATTGAACTCCATGCCTAGGCTCGGTTTCAGCCGTTGGAGTGTCGTTTCTCCAAAGCCTCCCCCCACTAACGGCTGGGCGCGAGGTCAACACACCGTGTCCGTGACGTCATCTGATTAACATCAATATTATTTATTTATTTGCGTGTAGCGTAGGTTCGATTCCGCGTAAACTTTCAAAACACATTGGAATTCTTTAAAATAAAACTCCAAGTGTGAAATTAATTCGACGTAGGTAAAGGTTTTATTTCAGTGATACCTGTTATTATTAGCTCTCATGTTCACAGTCCAAGTTTTCAAGGAAAGCCCGGCTGTTGAGACACTCTCGCTGACAGAAATTAAAAGCCGAAATATATACGGGGATAAAAATTAAGTTCAGATGTTATCTCGGAACTCTGAGCTAGAGTCGAGTATTCCCGCTTAGTACTTGTGTAGAGTATGTCTTGGAGACATAAATTGTACAAACTTAGTACATAGGACTTGAAGAATTGTAAAACTCATTTGATGCAGCGATTTTCAAGTGAATCGGTGATTGCAGAGTTAAAGACCCTGTGTCCGAGCCCATGGTGCTTTGCGCGAATGTTATGATTAGTTTGTTTATCAACGGCCGCATAAATTAAAGGCCAGCTTTTAGGCGAACTAAAATGCTCTCGATTGTTTATAAGTTTCATAAAAGAAGTACCCATATACTTTGGATAACGAATTTCATAATTTCTACCGGATTAGAAACCCAATCGAGCCCACGAATTTTCTCCGGATGCTTCGAATATGATTTTAACAGTATTCGGCAGGAAGCCAGTTGTTCTGTCTTTAGATTCTAATTAGGTTTACGAGTGCGACTTTTCACAACTCTACAAGCAAACACATATTCTTGCTACCTTGTTTTCATGTTTCCTGTATTGCTTAGCTGTATTTGAAGATATCTACTTTCCTTGCGAATGATATATTTTGAGTGTAAAATGGAATGTCGACTCGTACTCGCACTAGAGTCAAACTCACAGCGAAGTAACAGCTGAACTCGGCAGATTGGAGTTTGACCCGCGATCGTAGTTTTGGTAGCAAGACTTTCTGGACCTACTGGAGGATAAAAAAAAAGGTTAAGGACATTGCTTTCTCTGCTAATAAAAATGCAAAACATATACAGATACGTCGTAACACCTCAGTGGAGCTTAGCCATGCGAAACTTGATTATAATTACGAATGATCTTGATGCCAGAAGTGGTTGCATGCTTTGTGCTTTGTATTTCCAACGAAGCCCGCCGGTCCATTAGTGCAGCAAATCCCCGGGAAACTCACGTAGTAGTCCTTTTGAACCACAAGTGTTCTCTTGTAGATCTAGAGAAAGTAAAATGTGGACTGCTGAAGGATTATTTGTCGAGTCGCTTCGCCTCGCTGTCTCGGTCCTTTCTCCGGAATTCCTCTACTCGCCACTCTAGAAATATTCGAACTAAAGTTTCATTTTAAAAAGAATATATTCAAAAGTTAAGATAAAAGAAAGTCAGTTAAGCATATATACCTATGAATAATTACACGATGGCCCAAACTAGGGATGGATTTCGAAAGATTCGAGAGTCACATAACAACAACAGCGATCTTTCTGATTTTCGTAGCCTACGGAAATGATTTGCGCGCGCATAGCACCATGGGCTCGGAAACAGGGTCTTTAAACGCGTAAACATGGCCTGCGTCAGACGTGATTTCCTCTCTTCTATAAACTCTTTTAATATGGAGTCGTCAGTCTTTTTTTCGCCGATAAAGGCAGCACTAATTTTCTTTGAAGTAAGAATAGCTGGGCTACCTTGGTCTTGCATCGGTAAAGTTAAATGAGAAATGACTCAACATTTACGAGCTGCGACCTTTCCCAAGTGACTTCCAGAGCCAGTGCGTTTACTGACAAAGTGTCTTCACCCGAAAACTAACTCTCTTACTGATTCTTTGTGTGAATCCTTGAATTCTTCGAAACCAAACTTTTCCAGAGCAAATTTAAACGCATTTTGGAACAGCAATCGAAAGTCTTTGGTACGGCTTAAAAGTTTACAATGTAAATTATGCAAATCAATTCAGCGACAGGATTTGAGTGGCAAGTTTGTGATTGGCTAAAACCAACAATGTCTCAGCTCGCGCGCCCAGCCGTGAGTGGGGAGAGGATCGCGGGCTCACCGAAACCCCCACGGCTGGAAACCGAGCCTACTCCATGCCCAGCACCCTTAATTTTTGATTTTCCAGCGGCCGCAAGATACTGGGAACTAGTCGGGCGCCATATTTGAACAAGAGTTTTATACAGGAAACATGGCGACCGCGCACAGAAGTACAGAAGGCAAAACAAACGTATTTTGGACTAAAGATAGTATCCTTTTCTCATAAAAAGTATGAATATTTGTTTAATATGTGTTGATAGTGCTTTTTAGTAAATGTTATTTAGTATTATTTGCTTGTTTTGAAATTGTGGAAGGAAATCGAAGACAAAACATATAAAATTGACCAAGCCAGGGCCGGGTTGTTCGAAGCAAGGTTAACTTTAACCCTAGGTTAGCGCTAAATCTGTAATTGCAATCTGTACAGTTCAACCCAGGGTTAGCGATTTAACCCTGGGTTAGCGCTTAACCTTGCTTAAAACAACCGGGCCCAGCACTCAGCAGCCAGGATCTTGGAAATTTATGCTGTAACATGAACACCAAATGCCCGTTATGAAATATGATGGCATTTGATTTGTAGTTTAGATTTGTGTGGAATAAGTTAAGAATTAATAATAATACCAAAAAGTAGAGCCAGCTACGTGTACGTCATGTTTTGGGTCATGCATTTTTATTTAAACAAAAATACTTTATTCATGTAAGCTTATGTCTGCTGGAGAGCGTTTGAGACAATGTTGATGAAGGTGGCACAGATTCGAGTGGATGAAAAATACTGTTTTAAAGAGAAATTTAGGCAACTAAAATAACCAAACACGGCCATTTGGATAATTAAATATATTTTTTCTCAAACTTCATACACACCTCCTATAAATAACCTTAAACCCTGAAATAAAAAGAAAACTTAACCATTTTCGACCAAAAATCATTCATAGAATGACTCTACATACAGCTGCACTATAATGGAGAATTTAGCACAGTTTTCCAGTGATCTTTTGAAGTGGCCAGGTATTCTATAGTTTATCTGAAATTTAGAGCAAATAGCAATACTTACATGTACTGTTTGTAAACACTGACATCATTTATATATTTGCATATAAAATGTGGTTGGCAAAACAAACCCGTGTTTTTGTATGACTTGTGTGGCACCTAGCGATTTGGGCCTCAAAAAATACATCTAAAGTCTCAATTGTGCTTCCAAATCTTGATAGACCCTTCCACGGTTTCTTTGAACTTTTGATATATATGTATAACAGCAAAACCGTCAATACTGCTGAAAAGAGCACCTCAAAGTTAGTCCAAATCCCAAATTTGAGAGTTATATCTTGAATGGGAGCAAAGTTATAGGCCCGCAAACTCAGAAAATTTTGGTTGGGTACGTTGCAAGTTTGTCTCAAATTTGGGATTTTGACTAACTTTGAGGTTGTCTTTTCAGCAGTATCGACGGTTTTGCTGTTATACGTATACATGTATGAAAAGTTCAAAGAAACCGTGGAAAGGTCTATTCTGACTTTTATAAGTTAAGAGCATATATTAAGGCTTTGATGAAAGGGCTTGATTGCATGCTTGCTTGAATTTTGGAAGAACAAGAAGAGTAATTTGGTGATGAATAAGCACAGACCTGTGATATTTTATAAGCAACTGACTGCATTCATGCTTCGTTTCTGCCAACCACAGAATGCAACAAATGTGATGTGACTGGCATGTGTGACATCACAGTAAGTATCACTATTGAAATAGGTTCACTGTTTTCTAGAATAAGCTTTTGTAATCCACTTTAATCTTTGCCATCCTATATTGAAAAAGTTTGAAAAGCATATTGGGACATTCACATGGTATTCTCTTCTATCTTGAGCAGGATTTTTGTAGTTTTGTTTTAAAGAAACTTGAATTTGATTAAAAGTGTCCCTTTGAGCTTAATGCAACCAAATATAACCTAAAGAGGTTTTCAGGTAATTATAAACAATAAGTTCTCACTAATCTAGGGATAGGGTTCACAGATAAACAACAAGTTCACACTATTAATCTAGGACTATGGTATTCACAAGTAAATGACTAGTTCTCACTGATCTTAGGGCTAGTATTCACAAGTAAATGACTATAGTTCTCACTAATTTAGGGCTAGGGTTCATAGGTAAACAACATGACACAGGTAAATGTATTTCTCTTGTAATGGACAATGAATGTAATGAATTGGTAGTGCAAAATTAAGAGAACTAAGTTCCTATGTGGACAAGAGGCTCTGCAGGAGAGCTGTAATGATAAAATTATTAGGGTTACGTAAACTGTCAAGAGACAGTCAGTTCATTGTGGTTCTGGCTCACAACTTGTATACTGCATTAATTTTGTGTGTTTTATGGTCTCTTGAAAGGGAATATAGGAAATGCATATATATCTTGATATTTGTTATGAACACATCTGAAAGTGGGTATTTTCTATAGTTAAAAATGTACATTGTATGCCCATTTCTTTATTGATATTATTGACTGTAGTCTATAAAATGAAGAGGAAAGACAATTACTGTTCAACACAAGCTTTCTTAACTCTTGGTTATTGACTGGTCAGCTGATGACTGTGACATTGTTAAGGTACATGTGCCAGGTTAGTCTTGTTAGTTTATTCATTCAGGGGAGGAGAGACTTAATACATAAAATTATAGTTACTGTTAGTATATGAAAGACGGGCACATACAGGTCTGCATTTAAGACAGTAAGCCAAGGCTTAAAATATTTTCTGTAATTTCAGTATGTTTTACATTATTACGCCTGGAGAAAGTTTATGTTGTCTCACTTTTGGGCTTAAAACTAAAAAATGCCTGGGAATGCCCCTGAAAGAATCTGGAATCTTTGAGTGCATGAAGGAATTTCTTAAAACTTATTTTCATATTGGATTGGCAGAATATTTTTTGCAAATTTACTTGCATTTTTAATTATTACAAAACAAATTAATCAACCCAGATTGCCAAATGTTTTTAAAAATTGACCGGGATTGCCAAATGTCACCACTTCAGACCCAAACCATGTACTGCTGCACATCCCGAGTATACATGTATCATAAACATTTTAGTCCCCTCCATTCGAGTTTAAACTAGAGGACTTAATTGCCTAATGTCAAAGGCAAAAGTGACTCTTTGTACTGGGTCAGGATTATCTCTTTGAGGGGTGAATTAAATCAATTTTCAAAATTCAATAATATTTTATTTAGTGAATAATTATCCATTCTCGTATTTCCTTATTTTTGTCATTTTTGTACGCTTTTTTGTCTATGGTTCATACTGACTATAAATATTTTGTAATACATAATTCTGGTGGCCTACATGTAGCTTAGTTTAGCTTGTACAGTTATTCTAGGCCACCCAGTACCCTATCCAAGTCTTATCTGTATTAACTTCACATATTGGTACAAATAAAGAGTGTGTTGTTGTATACCACTACCAATAAATTAATTATGTTAATACATGTATCCCTCAGGATATAATGTTTGGACATAGTATAGAGGCAAACATTGCAACCTATTAATTCATTACAAACCAACTAGTGTTCTATCACAAATCCTGCAATTTGATTGGCTAAGCTACATTTACTCACTGTCTATTTTGTGACAGATAGTGAGTATTGAAAAAGCTGGTTTTCAAAAGCAAAACGATGGCTGCCAAGTCATCAAAATGTCAAAAAAGCTTCTTCAGTTGTTTCAATTTAAGATTGAACTACTAGTTGGTTTCTACTAAACAATAGACTACTTGCTCTCAGTGACTATGGCGGGTAGTTGACTCGGAGCAACGCTCCTCATCAATTATCGGGCGATATAAACTTTGAGCTCATAGTCTAATAATTGTTAAATAGTCAAAATTGCAATTTTTGGCTTTGTTAAATCACTAGTTCACAATTAACGGTATGTAAACAAATCATTTAATCTTACATTGAAGCTCTATCTTTAGTAAGGGAAAACATACATTTATACACTTGGTGGTGTGAGTCATGTTTTAATTAACTGTCACTTCATGATATATTAAAATACTTCTGCCTATACCTGTGAAGTGTAATTGTATCATGTTGACAATTCACTGTGTATTTGATGTTAGGAGTTAATATGGAGCCTGAAACTAACATCAGAACACCCATGGTAAAAATGCCAGTGAGATTCAGAAAACCTCGAATTGTAACCCTGCAGAGAAAGTCATGGCAATCACTGGATGAAATGAAGACCAATGAGGGTGGCGAAGGGAAGTTAAGTCGCTCAAAGTGTCCTGCAGACAAAGATGAAGAACCAGTGAAGAACAGCAAAGAGGAAGGTTTGTACACATATAAACCTTGGATCAATCACGGTTTCTGTGAAATCCCCTCCCCTACAATTCACTCTAACCTTTATTGGTTAATCATTAATAGAATAATGCATATCCAAGGGAGGGTTGGGTGGGTAGTTTCCCAGAAACCGTGATTGAGCCTAAACCTTCAAACTATGGAAATCAGGAGACTGTGTCTTTTCTCAAAGTAAAAGACAGACATTTAAGATGTTAGTCATGACACATGTGATGCCGTCTGTGCTGAGGAATGTTACTCCACTGTATGTGAGACACAAATGAATTTGATCACTGCTCTGTACATAAGTATATAATTAACAATTATTCACCAATTGAAAGTGGAGGTGAATAGTGGTGGATATTTACCAAGCCGCTTCAGCGAGGTAAATATCCACCACTATTCACCAACACTGAGGTGAATAATTGTTTTAGTATATGTATACCACACTCCAGGGGAATAGGCAGCACCAAATAGTTATTTTTAATTATTTTCTGTCAAATGGACAAAAACTTGTGCGAGATGATCGCTACTTTGCTCGGAGGTGAATATGAAGTCATATTCACTGTTTGAGTAGCCAATCAGAGCGCGCAAAAAGTGATATTCACTGGTGCATGGGTATTAAATAATAATACTAATAATTATTGTTTACGTTGTGATTAAAACGTTTTTGGTTTAAATTTCTTAAACTACAGTTAAGTTAAAAAATGAACCAGTTTGAAAATTTAAAACCAAAATAAAATTTAAATCAATAATTTAGATTTCAACATGCATAGATGTTATATTTTCATTGATAGTCAGAATTTGAACTGTAGGGGTCAAGATTGTATTCTCAGACTGAGGTTTTACTATGTGAGGGCCTGAAATTTCAGCTGATACAGCCACCAATGCGAACAGATTTTCTGTGTTGGCAATCAAATTGACAACTGAAGTCCAAGATGAAATCTTCCTCGAGTTTTAATTCCACAATTTTGATCACATAAATGTTTGAAAAGAGGAAAGAAGTAGCCAGTGGTCTTCCACCACTGGCAGCCCAAGCTAATGAATTTTACAAGGAATGTATGGGAATTTATGGCAAAATTTGAAATTGTTAACTAAAGTAGCAAAATGCTCAATAAAGTCATGAAATCTTACCTGTGTGTTGTGAAGTTGTTCTTGTGTTTATTTTTGGTTTTTGGCACTTCTGGAATATTTGTGCCTCAAACCAAAAATAAACACATAAGTGATGAAGAAACACAGGTAAGATTTCATGACTTTATTGACCATTTTACATGTACTGCAGTTTCAGATTTTTCAAAAATATCCCATACATTCCTTGTAAAAATCATTAGCTTGGGCTGCCTGTGCTTCCACAAAATTGTAATGAAACCACAGGTATCCCAATCTCAGTTTGTGTGAAATGCTCAAGCCCTGGCTTGGGCTACCTGTGATGATACAACTATATTATTTAGTTTGGTGTAACCTATGATCTTCAAACCCATTTTTATGGCAAAGCTATAAACTAAAGTGGGAAAAGTTTGGTGACCACATTATTTTCAACGTTTAGGGAGCCAATTGGCAACTGAAAACAAAGTTAATTTTGGGCCCTGGAGGTAATTCTTATTTAATTTACCCATTACATTTTACTACAATTTAAGGACAAAAGTCCCCCAAGAAACTAACCCTCAAAGATCTTGGCCCAGAGGACAAGAAAAGAGTTGCCAACTTGGTAAAAGAGTTAGTTAAGGTTGGTGAGGAACGGGAATTAGTGTTATCACAACTAACTGAGGAACGGGTTGCATTTGAGGAGCGACTGCAGATTCTACAAGAGGAGTATGACACAGTTATCAAAGACAAGCTTTGTATCCTTTTAGACTTTCTCGAAGTCTGTTTATGAGTTTTTATTTATTTCAGAGCACCGGGAAAACAGACTTTTCCCATGCCAGCTGCAGCGCGCCATTTTTTACCGACCCGTATTTTGGTCGGGAGTGTGTCAGTACTGTTATCCAACCAGAAAGCACGAGCCTAAACACGTCGTCACTGTGCAGTTTACCATAATTTATCTCGAATAACAAATGCGAATATAGGACGTTGAAGGAGCGCTTAATTTCGGTTTCAAGAAGCTTGGTTTCAAAGAAATTAAAGAAAACCAACGTAAAGTGGTTGAAGGTTATCTCAGCGGAAGAGATGTGTTGATAGTTGCGCCTACTGGATGGGAATCTACTACTTGTACTGGTAATATTGGAACAGTTTGCCTTATCACTCCTTTGGTTTCATTGATGAAAGACCAAGTGGCTTATCTTCGCGGAAAGGGGATAAAAGCTGTTATTGTTGGACCCGAAAAACAGAGACGCCAGATGGCAAATATAACTGACCTTGTGTTCGTGAGTCCAGAAGTTCTACTCAGCAGTTATCATTCAACTATACTCGCACTTAAACCTTTTTATGGACTCTACCACGCAACTAGCTTCACTTCAGATGAAAAATACTGCCGCCTTAATTCAAGTACCGGTATCTTTTTTACCAAGCTTTCGTTCCTGCAATCACATTTTCTGCAAACGATTCCAGTAACACAAGTTTGGAACCATGCAATGACAATTTCCAAATTTACGCACGCTTGTGTCTTGTCAATGAAAAACGTTTCCTTCCATAATCTGGATTGTATAATTTATGCTTTCTAAGCAGATTGAGGACACACGGACTCCTGAGACTTTGGGTGATTTATTTAAACGAGAAACGATTTTTGTTTGAGTAATTAATTCTGTCAACGTCATGTAAATTTCGCACCAGTTTTATGTAAATTAAATTAGATTTCCTGCAACTGGAACAAGTCAACTACTCGCGACAAAGGTTGAGGATTTGCTAATCCTCAACCTTTGTCCCACCCTCCCTCCCTCCCTCCCTGTGATGTGGGAGGGTATAAAGATCAGTAATAATACATATTTACAAGAAAGTACAATGTATAATTTCTACTCTGATAAATCAGTGTTATAGCTGCTGGGGGTAGACCCATGGCCTAGGTTACCATGGTTACTTGCACAGCTGCATGTTGCTTGTCCAATAGACATTTACATGATTGTAGAGTGGTTTTCGATTGAGTGTTGAAAGCAATAAGTGTTTGCGTAGCTTTTCTATTGGCTGTGAAAAACGTTTTGTAATTATCAGCCAATCAAGTTCTACACTAAAACCAAACGCAATCACGCAAGCAGGTTTTGTTTTAGCAACAGTATTGATGACTGTGTTTACTTTGCCTCATGATTGGTTCAAGTAAAACCAATCATGAATTACTTCAGTTCGTGATTGGCTTATGGGCTTTTGTCACATTGAAACAATAGATTTCCCACATGTAGCCTCGTACTGAGCAGTTTCAGAACGAGTTCATGGGTCTAAAACAAAGGTTTTTATTCTCCTGGGATTAAACATGGCCGCCGTGTGAATATAAGGTCCATTGTGTTTCACTTGCTCCTGTGATTGGCTAATAGGTAATTACTTTAGTTCGGTTTTACTACACTCAACTGAAAACTGCTGTATCACACAGTGGCCATGTTGCATCCCAGGTGAATAAAAACCTTTATTGTTGTTGCACTTCCAAACTTGAGCCAGAGATGAGGCTAGAAATGCAAAAGATATTGTCTGTAGCCAAAATAATCACTGTGATAAGGGTCTATTAATAGCCACTTGTTGCAGGGTTTTCAGCCGGCATGAACTTTGCCAATTATTTCACTAAACTTTGCCCCCTAGTTTGGTTGTAAAACTATCAAACCTAAGAAATGTCCCAACGACTAATGTCACCTATGTTTTGGTTTGAACCTGAACTATTCCAAAATTTGTTGAAAAGGGCCCCCTTATTCCTTGACAATGCCGAAATAATCAGATTTACAAAACAGGTTCCTGCAACTCCAAGGTTTGCTAAAGAAATACAACACAGATGGGAATAATGGCAGTGAGTTGTCGCCATCAATAGATAAGCTGAGACAAGTCAGTAAATGTGAGGTACGTATGATAATCTGTCCACCTTACAAATCATGTAAGAGACAGCTGATTGTTGGGGTCAGGGGTTTCATTAGAATCCAGCACTGTTCAAAAATGCAGGTGTGGCTCGTGTATCGCATGTATATAAGGCCTCAGATTCAAACGTCAAACGTTTCATGTGCCCAATGCAATTTAAACAAAAGATAATTTTGAGAAAAGGACTGGGACGAAGTATGTTAAGTTAATCCAATTAAAGAATGAACCCTTTCACGAGAAAGATCATGTTGAAATTAGTAAATTAATTTTTACAAAGTGTGACGATCGTTTGGTTGAATTGATACGAATGGCAAGCTTTTGAAAATCACAAAAATAAGAGATGTTTGTTTGGTTTTAACCCTTGTCCTGCTGAGGTTTTAAAAGTGACTTTTTAGCTACTTTAGACTGAACAGAACCCTCCCCCTAAAACAAAGGCAATAACTGTTGTCATGAAAATTTCAACTGACCTTTAATACTGAGAGCTCAACTTATTCAGCCCACCCCTTTTGCTGACATCTTTAACTCGTCCAACAGACCACACAGCAAAGTTTGTTTGAGGAAACACTATATATTAAGAAGTTTTAACTTAAAAGAGTTAAGGGATGAATATCCATACTTTATTAAACATCTCTTATTTTTGTGATTTTTGTATTAAAGCTCACCACATGATTAACATTCTACCAAACCTCCCCAAACTCGGTGAAATTATTAATTTCAACATGCTCTTCTTGTGACAGTGTTCATTTAAAAATTAGATTAACTTTACACACTCTGTCCCATTCCTTTTTCAATTCCGTAAAGGCCAATTAGGCGGCTTCTTTTGATCTAATTAGGTTCGGCACATGAAAAGTTAAATGTTTGAATCAGGCGTAAGTGCAATTAAAATAAGCATATTTTGATATCTTCATCACCTATCTTTAACCCCAGGAGTCCATAAGAACAGCATCTCAAGTGACTTTTGATCAAGTCCCAAATTCTCCTTTAGAAAACAAAGGATATGGAACTAAGGAACACTTAGAAATTGACTGATGGTCACTTAATATGCTATTCGACCTTGCAGTTTGAAATATGAAATTGTCTCAGAATTAATGCAAATGCTTTTTTTTTGTAAGGGTTCATTTAGGTTTATTCCTTACAAATATAGGAAACAAAGAGTACATATCAATGTTGACTTTACCCTGCAAGTAGAGCCTGCTTGCAGGGTATGTTCACTCATTTTATTAATACATTGTATTTAGGGGGCCCTTCAATAGAAGTATTATTGTTTCAGCTGGATCACATTTATATTAAAGTGCCCCTAAACCCTTTTGCAATTTTTATATATATGAAACTTTTAAAGGCTAAGAGTACAGAGTGAGTTCTACGAAGAAAATTTTGGCTTACAGAGAATACTCTATGTTCTTGGCTTGTTTGAAATGGTGAAAATGTGACCTCTCCTGACCCATTACCGTGTAAGAAAAAGCCTGGGTCGATTCCTTATCTTACATTGATCACCTCATTAATGCATTATTGTCCATGCCGCATCGATATATAGAGAATATACACAGTCTGTGAGTTTTTAGAAAGAAAACAGTTATTTTAGACAAAATGCTAAATATTTATTCAAGTTATTGAATTGGATGACGTAAGATCAGGAATCGACCAGTCTTTTTCTTACATGGTCATGGGTCAGGAAAGGTCAAATTTTCACCATTTCAAACAAGCATACAAAATTGTATAAATGTTTGTATGGATATTAACATTGCACTCTCACACTTTCTTTAATCTTTTTTTTTAACTTTAGATCTCAAGTCCTATGGGGTCACCATCTCCACTTGGGCAATTTCCAGGAAATGTTAGACAAACATCAGGACGACAAAAATCAACCAAGAAACAATGCCAAAATCACAATGACTCTGTCTCAAAGAGCCAAAAACCAATACTTCATTTAGAGAAAAGAAAAGAAGAACAGAAGCAAAGTTCAAGGCAGTCAACCCCACTTCCTGGAAAACATGGCCTGTCTGGGGGAAATACCTGGAAATGTAGGACACCATTACCAGGAAGATCCAACAAGCAGACATACCATGTCATTCCACAAGCAGAGTTCATTCCTAGCACCTGGAGACAAGATGAAGAAACCAGTTTACCTGGAAATCCTTTAGAGAGCACTTCAGCAAATGTTAGGTCCCTGATGGATACCAGGAGACTTGAGAATGACAGCACGCTTCTTAAGACTGGAAATTCAAGTTTGGGTGTACCTGAGAACTGTACCCAAATGTACATGTGTCAACCAGTAAACCACCAAGCATTCATTCGAAAGCCAATCCTGATAGTCATATGCAATTTCCTGGCATGCAAACCTTGCATTCACAGAGGTCGCATAGTCCTGATGGTGCAATAGTAAACTCTGGGAGTACCAGGCATTCCCCAGGAATCTCAAAGCCAATTTCTCCTGCTGAAAGACCACAGAGACCCTACGTCAAGACTTGTGGGAAAGTACACAGATTCCAGGAGCCAGTGGTGCTGGTATGAACCATGATTGTGAAAGATTAGTTCATGCCTTCATTACCATCTAAACTTGACTCATGTACAGCATTTTGTTTGGTCTACCAGCATGTGAACTTGTTAAACTACAGCGGTGTGCAGAATACGGCTACGGAGACTTGTAACTTGAGCTGGAAGTTTGACCATATTCCCTATCCTATGTAAACTTCACTGGCTGCCGTTAGAGATAGGGTCACTTAATTGATTTTAATTACTTTTAAGGCTCTCCATGGCCAAGCTCCCAAGTATATAAGTGAATTACTTAGACCATACAGACCTTCTCGTTCACTAAGAATCAAGTTCACATAATTTACTGTCAGTTCCTTGCTTCTAATACTGTAACCTATGGCGACAGATCATTCTATGTCGCTGCAGCTAAACTGTGGAACTCTTCCAGATTGTATTCAAGTATTGATTCGTTAACTAGGTTTAAATCAAGTTTGAAGACCTTTCTTTTAGAAGCTCATTAGCTAGTTACTTCGATGAATTTTATATATTTTTCTATGTTCCAAAAGCAAAATAATTTCTTCTAAAAATTCCAGTGGGTAAAACAACAAAAACATATGGCAATAGAGCTTTCTCTGTGGCAGCGCCCAGGTTGTAGAACACTTTACAGATAACATCAAACTCTCACCCTCATTGAACATTTTAAATCTCGTTTTAAGACATTTTTGTTTCAACAGGCCTATGATATTTAGTTTTCGAACATGTTTAGTCTAAATCATGTTTAACTTAGTTTCTTGGTTTTTATAATATTTAGTCTCTTGTCATATTTACTTATTATTTAATTTGTAATTCTTTGTGAAGCGCCTTTTGAATTTTAGAAAAGTGCGCTATATAAGTTTATTCATGTAATTATTTATTTTGATTAGGTATAATATGTAAGAGCATTGAGACTCTGTAGGATGCTCCTAATACATTATTATTATTATTAATACCAGGAAGTCAACCTACACCTACATGTATACCACTAACTGGTATGACAACAGCACCAATTCACCAGGATAGGATGGTGATGCCTCCAAGTGCAATGTTACAAGTATTCCTGGAGTTAGTGGCCAGGTTGGTGCATGGAGCCACACTTCTAGTGTTCCTAATATGTTCTTGGATGGTTTGCCGAGCTACCATACCCTAGGAAACATTCTTAGCAGGAGGTGTGTATGTTTTGTGTATGCTCTATGCACCTTTATCTGCATTGCATGCTTACTACTCTAAGAGGGGAGGTTATTCAAATGTTTAACAATATAGACTACTGATAGAATTTAACACTGGTCTAGGTCTTTTTAAATTGGGGGGGTTTGCGTAATGTTTAGGTAGGAAATTGTGGCATAGCACAATGGTTTTCAGTTCAAAATATCACCAGGAATTGTGGAGGGTTTTGAATACAGGATTTGTTAAATTCCTTTGATATCAGTTTTCATAGTTTTGTAACAAGTTTAAAATAAAACAAATCAATTACATAAATAGAAAAATATACAATATTATATGTGCATGATAATTCCCACAAGATATTTTTTGGGTGTAACTTTGGGGGTGGAAAATCTAACCAATGCTGGAGTGTCACATCTTCTAGCAATTGATTAGGTGTCTTCAGGTATTGATAAAGGTTCAAAATGTCAATGATGTGAAAATACATTTTTTCACAAATTCTAACTCTAAAAGCCCCTAATCTGCATCACAAAAAAATCAAACTAAAATCAGGAGCCCATTACCAGGAGCGTCCATCTCCCATACTAGGTCTGTGAGTGAGCGTATGACCGGATTGAGCTATATTTAGAACAGATCTCACGGGAGTTCACGTACCCACACTTTGGGAATCCAATCAAACCAGTCAGGACAATGCAGCGTTAGTAAAATTACCTCAAAGAACAATAGATCATTCTTAATCTCGATAATTACGGCAAGCACATGCACGATCGCAGCAGAGTCAGAAGGCAGTTATCCGGGAAATATGTTCTAAAAATAGCTCAAACCGGTCATACGCTGACTCACGGGTATAGTATATATGGACGCTCCTGGTAATGGGCTCCTGGTAATGTTTCCTGGGTAATGGGCTCCTGCTAAAAATATTTTTTTAAAGCCTTTAAAGTGCAAAAAAAATTAAAATGATTGTCAGCTGCTGCCATTCACTGGGCATGTTATTTCATCCTCGCTATCTTGTGATTTTCTGTGCTACCTTTTTTCGTAAAGATTTTTACGAGGTAAAAGTAGATCGTTCTTGGTGGTATTCCAAAAGAAGAAGAAAAGTGAAAAGCAGCGTGTGAGTAAATTGGCAGTGGGTGTAAAGTTCTTAGCACAAACAATGGGTGGAGGAATTTATACTCAAGGTCCAAGAAGTTAGAATCATTGAAGACCGAAAGTCCACAAATAATCGAGCAATAACGTTTTGTTATCTTCAATCGATCAAAGATTTTCAGAGAATTCAATGCAGGCCGGTGTCCCAGGATTTCGCCCCCCCCCCCCCC